>APFE030739045.1:129735-182509 GCA_000404065.3 Pinus taeda | reverse complement strand
ATTTGTATGCACAAGCTCTAATTTTTCGCTCTTCTTTTCTTTCCCAACTCTAAGGAATCTGACTCTCTTCTGTTTTCCATAAACACAATTCTCATAGAATTTTGAATCAACATGCTTCAAACCTGGCAACAAATTTCTTGAGTGAAGAATCTGCATCCCCTTCTCACTCATGTGCCCGAGCCTATGATTCCACAATGTTGTATCTTCTCCTGTAGAGGTTAAAAAATTAACAGAATTAGAAATACCATTGCATAAGTACAATGTACCAACCTTTTCTCCTTTCGCTATTACCAGGTATCCTTTAGTGACCTTCCAGATTTTATCTGTGAAAGTAGTTACGCAACCTTCACCTCCCAACTGCCCTGTTGAAGTCAGATTTTTCTTCAGATCTGGAACATGCCTTACCTCCTTTAGCCACTCATTTCCATTTTTTTGTTTTATGAAAATTATACCCATTCCAATGATTTTACAGGATTTATCATCACCCAATCGAACCTGTCCAAAATATCCTTAAACATAATCATGAAAATGTTTCCTATCAGGTGTGGCATGGAATGAGGCCCCTAAATCTACCACCCAAGCATCAATAATATTTTCTAATGAAAGAATCAAAGCATCTTGCAACACATCACCTGTTACATTCGCTTCATGATTGTTTTCTCGCTGTGCATCTCCTTATTTTCCCTTCCGAGACTTGCAATATTTCTTCAGGTGTCCTTTCTTCCCACATTTCCAGCACACTATCCCCAATCTGGACTTGGATCTGCCTTTTCTTGACTTACTGCGATATCCAGAGCTCTTTCCTCTTTCCATTTTTCTTTCCCTAGTCTCTGTAGTCAAAGCATTACCTGATGTCTCACCGGAGCTTTTCCAACGCATTTCCTCGCTAAGGATTGCACCAACAACATCATCAAACTTTAAACTACTAGATCTAGAGATAGAGTTACTAATGTCCATAACTAAACCATTCCAACTTTCTGTCAATGAGCATAGAAATAACATAGCCCTAACTTCATCATCAAAATTTACCCCTTCAGAACTTAACTGACTTGTAACTGTATTAAAATCATTTAAATGGTCTGCAATAGATCCACCTTCTGACATCTTCATATTAAATAAATGCTTCATAAGAAATACCTTATTTGAGGTCGAGGGTTTTTCATATAGTTTGGCCAATGCTGACATTAAACCCTCTGTTGTCGTTTCCTTTGAAATATTAAACGCTATCGATGCCGCTAGGCACAGCCGTATTGTTCCAAGTGCCTTTCTGTCAAGAATATCCCATTTTGTGTATGTCATACTCGTTGGCTTCTTTGTCTTTCCACTCAATGGTAGGTACAGATCTCTCTGATATAGATAATCTTCCATCTGCATCTTCCACAACTGGTAGTCTTGGCCGTTCAATTTTTCGACCCTAAACCTTCCATCTTCCGCCATTACTCCCACTTGAACCAGGAACCCTTCTCTCCTGCGAGTTTATCAGCCAAACAGACCTTTGGCTCTAATACCGGTTTTTAGAAAATTATATATTACAGAGCAATGGAACACATAAAATATTGCAGAAATATAAACACAGAAAATGCATAAAACAAGAGAGACATAGATATACGTGGTTCACCCAGTTTGGGCTGCATCCACGGAGAAACAGCCAGTGCTTCTTTTATTATATTATCCAGCAAACTAAAGAGATACAACCTACAGCAGATCCGTTGTAACTCCCTCTTCGCTTTCAATCTCCTCTCTCTTCCTCACTCAGAATATAGATATACATAGACACAATAGAATTACCTCATATATAGTGAGGGGTTTCCTTCTAGGGAAAAAAACCCTAAATTAAACGTAACTTCTACCGTCAGATCATCCACCTAATGAACGGCCCAAATTGACTAGAAATTACTAGTCTTTTACAAGGCAATTTTACATCTGTTTTTATCTTAGGGGACACTACCCCCGCACACCCCTACCCCCATGTGGAGGGTTCTACAGTCTTCCTGGGGTATACATCCAGCTGAAACCTTTGAATATAGAAGATAATCAGGGTCCACACCCAACATTTCTCAAAATAGACATGCATGAGTTTCTGATGAGGGAATCTTCACTTAACTAGAGTAGCACTAGTTGAGTGCATTAATTCATCAATTAACTATTAAATCACTATTAGTTCCTCAAACAATTTGGAACTAATTTAACTTGAATTAACTCAGTAAACTGAGATAACTAATTACAACTCAAATATAACTCAATCTTATCTCCTTAATTGAAGGGATAACTCTTGCATGACTTCAGAAAGACTTCTAACTTGAATTTCTCCAACTAATTAATTTAAAATAAATTAATTATTTATTTCCAAGTAGCTATTAAGACTGAATTCGATTTTAATTCACAATTTAATTCAAGGACAAATTAAATTGGAATATTCTTGTTGCCATATTTCAACACTCCCTCTCAACAAGAAATGGATTATCTACCACCCTGATCTTGTCTCTATGGGACTCGAATTTACACTTTGACAATGCCTTTGTCAAAATGTCAGCATCTTTCTCCTCTGTCGAAATATACTACGGCAACATGATCCTCCTCGCTACACAATCTCTGAGATGATGATACCGGATGTCGATGTGCTTGGACCTATCATGAAATATTGGATTCTCAAAGAGTTTGATAAAACTCTAATTATCACAATAGATCACAGTTGGATCCATCCTCTGATCAAACAAACCAACTAGGATTTTCCACATCCAGATGGCCTCACATGATGCCTAACTTGCAGCCATGTATTCTTCCTCTGTCGAGTTGAGTGCAACCGACCTCTGTTTCCTGCTGTACCAAGAAACTGTCACTGACCCAAGCTTTAAAATCCCTCCTGATGTTCTCTTCCGATTTGATGGACTCCCTTCCAAATTTGTATTAATCAAGGACCTATAGCTTCACTCCCTTTGTCCGTTTGTACCATAATCCATATTGAGATGTGCCTCTGAGGTATCTCAATACATTCTTTGTGCCTTCCAAAACATCTTGGTAGTCTGAACCATTGCTTGACTCAGTTGGTTCACTGCATAGCACAAATCTGGTTGTGTGTTCACTAAGTACATCAGTGAACCCACAAGTTCCCTATACATAGTAGCCTCTACTACTTCTCTCGAAGTAGCAACCTCCATCCTCCATTTACCTACTAGGGGAGTCTGCATGGGCTTGCACTTCTCCATGTGGAATCTCCTGAGTATCTCATTGGCATAGTTGCCCTGAGACACAAACAATTCCCCGTTCTCTGCCACACTTCCATGCCAAGGAAGTAATGCATGAGACCCATGTCTTTCATCTCGAATTCTCTTGCAAGGTCCTCCTTGCAAGACACGATCAACTAATCATCACCAGTCAATATGAGATCATCAACATAAAGTATGATGATCAACAACTTACCTTTCACCACGATGTGGTACAGGTTCGCATCCGCTTCACTCTTTGTGAAGCCCAACCTAGTGAAGTAGTTGTCTATCCTGGTGTACCAAGCACGAGGTGCTTGCTTCAGCCTGTACAATTCTCTCTTGAGTCGGCACACATGCGACTCAAGATCGAAGGTCTAAAAACCTTCTGGTTGCTCTATGTACACCTCTTCCTCAATCTCGCCATTAAGGAATGCAGTCTTCACATCCATGTGATGGATCTTCCAACCCATCTGTGTTGATAGTGCCAACATAGATCTGATAGATGAGTACCTTGTGACAGGAGAAAAAGTCTCATCATAGTCAATCGCCTCGACCTGTGAAAAGCCACGAGAAACAAATCTCACCTTATGCTTCTCCACACTACCATAAACAACTTTATTTACCTTATAAAGCCAATGGGAACTCACAATTGACTTGTTCTTCAGTCTCGGAACCACGTCCCAAACTCTGTTACGAACTATGGAGTCATACTCCTCCACCAAAGTATCAACCCAAATTGGTTGTTGCACTTCTTTCTCAAAGGAAGATGGCTCGGTCTCAACACATTCCCCAGCAAGGGCCATGTATCCAGTGTACCTCTTAGGTGACCTCCTTTGTCTACATTGAGAATATGGTGCTCCCACATTCTCTCTCGCATCCTCCAACAATCTATCAACTTCTCTTGTGTGCTTCCATCCATCTTTGGAAGACTCTACTTGAGTGGATGTCTCTACTCTTGGAACCTTTGCATGCGGCTGCTCTGCATCAGTCTGAGGCTCCTCCTCCTTAGGAACCAACAGTTCCTCCACAACCTGTAGTTGGAGCTCCCTCTCAAGGGAAACTCGCATGGCCTTCTACTCATCAAACTTGAGATCTCTGCGAACCACTGTCCTTTGATTGGTAGGAAAATACACCTGATAGTTGTGAGGTGTATCAATGTACCCCAAAAATATCCCCAACTCTACTGGCGGCCCAAGCTTCTTCCGTGCATCCTTTGTCACATGGCAATATACTGATGAGCCAAAGATCTTGAAGTGACCCACATCTGGTCTCTTACCAGAGAAAGCTTCCTCTGGTGTCTTCATCCCAAGTATGCGATGTGGGCTTCTATTCTGCAAATAGACCACTGTGTTGCATGCCTCAGCCCACAAGTGAAGTGGTAGGTCTTGGTCATGCATCATTGCCCGTGCTTTCCCTACAATAGTTCTATTCTTCCTCTTGGCCACCCGATTCTGCTGTGGGTTATGAGGTGCCTTCAACTCTCGTTTAATTCCTTCCGTTGCACAAACGTCCTTAAACTCTTGAGAGACATATTCTCCACCATTGTCGCTTCTCAAGGCCTTGATCTTCTTCCATAACTCTTTCTCAACCAAATATTTAAACTCACAAAACTTTGTGAAGGTTTGGTTCTTCTTTTGCATGAAATAAATCCAAAATTTACGAAAATAGTCATCAATGAAAATCATATAATACCTTTTCTTCGCTGTGGAAGCCATCGAGAATGGTCCACACAAATCAGTATGAACTCGCTCTAAGATAGCCTCTACTCGACTGTCTCGATCATGAAAGGAAGACTTGGTGTACTTTCCCAAGGTAAAACCTTTGCATGTGTCAACTTACTCAAGTTTACCTTTGGGAAGTCCTGTAGATATTTGTTGCATTATCTTCAAAGCCCCATGACGAAAATGGCCCAACCGCCTATGCCACAACTCACCAATGTCTTAGCTTTGCACCAATTCTGCTTTCGTACTCAATGCTGCACAATCATCTACCTCTAGTTTATAGAGATTATTCACTCGAATCCCTATCCTCTTGGTCTAACCCATGGCTATGTGTCTTTGGAAAGCCTTTCCTTTACTGAAGACAACATCGTAGCCTTTGTCCTCCGACATCACGACCGATAGCAAGTTCTTCTTTAGTCTAGGCACATACATCACATCTGCTAAGGTGAGAGGAGCTCCATGCTCCCTCTGAAAAGCAACCATTCCCACTCCTGAAACACTATACCTTTCATCATCACCCCTCTCTATGTGCATCTTGAGGTCTTTGTCCTCCAAGGCACTGCGTAAATTTTTATCGGCGGTCATGTGGAATGAGGCTCCACTGTCAAGATACTAGACACAACCCATCATCAATGACACCATGCATGCGATGAGGGTAAAGTCCATTTCGAATTGGGAGGTTAATGCCTCATCTTCTGATCCTTCCGAGGATCCCTTCTTGGACTTCTACGATGGGAAATTAGTAGCATAATGTCCCATATTTTGACAATTAAAGCATCTTACTTTAGACATGTCACCCTTCTTCCCTCCATGAGAAGAATTCGATTTGAAATCGGAAGCCTTCCCCTTCCCTTTCCTTCGCTTACTTGCTAAGACCATAGTTTCTTCATCATCATTCTTGGATGAAGAACCATCTCATGTGCTCCTATTGATCTCCTCCTGCATAAGATCCGACCATAGTCGTTCCCAATCCGACAGTTTCTCCCTTCCATTCACAGAGTCCTAGTAGCTATTCCAACTCTTTGGAAGGCCAAGGATAGCAAGGCTCACCATATCTTCATCGGCAATAATTATTCCCACACTGCCAAGCTCATCTCTATAGGTGGTGAACTTGTTCAGATATGTGGAAATAGTATCGCCCTTCTCCTTCTTAATTCTTTGAAGCTTATCCTTGAGTGCCAATTTCCTTTGCTCGCTACTATTCTGATAGAGATCCTTCAATGTCTTCCACATTGAAAATGGAGTATCCTTCCCATGGAGACTCGAGACAATATGGTCTCGAACTCCCTCAAGGATGATCCGTCTTGCCTTTGCCACACACTTCTTCCACTCAGCCAACTCTTGTGCATTAGTTGAAGCTGGCTTTGAGATTTCTAGTTCAATGAATTCCTTCAAGCCATTGTCTTCTAATACAACCTCCATTCTATCTTTCCATGCTATGTAATTCGAGCTACCTTCCAAGGCATACTCGAGTCTCAAGCCATAGAACACCATTGGCCAATCTTGAAGTATGATATGAATTCAATTTGCACCTGCCACCCTGAAGATAAAACTTTGAATTTTCTTCTCAATATATTGTTCACAGCTCTAATACCATGTAGAAAATTTGTGATAGGTTAACCCGATAATCCAATATAAATCAAAGCAGAATACTATAACCTACTTCTACTATTAATTTGTGGAAGCTTAAAGATCAAGCCGAATAATATAACCAGAAGAAGAAGAATCAATGGCACAATACACATGAAAATACTTTGGGGAAAGTCTAAGATAAAAACCCCACACTATTGTATTATTATACATGGTGGAAATACATAGGAATTATACAAAGCCTTAGCTCTCACAGCTAGCCAACTCTCACTACAATCCTCGCAGATGCTCACAGGCAATCTTGGCTTCTCTCCAACCTTCCTCTCTACCCTCCAAACTCCTATTTCCTTGCATTGTTCCTTGTGGATGATTATCCTATTACCAAGTGGAAAACCAAGCCTCCAAAACTGCGCAATCCTCAAGGATGAATCCTTGACTGCATGCATGACTTTTCTCCATGAGAAAACACATGCAACTGATAGTACACTATCCTTGAACATTAATCTCAACTAGGTCTTTCTCAAAATAGAAATGCATGAGTTTCTAATGAGGGAATCTTCAGTTAATTGGAGTAGCACTAGTTGAGTGCATTAATGCATCAACTCACTGTTAACTCACTATTAGTTCCTCAAATAGTTTGGAACTAATTTAACTGGACTTAACTCAGTAAACTGAGTTAACTAATTACAACTCAAATATAACTCAATATTATCTCCTTAATTTAAGGGATAACTCTTGCATGACTTCAGAAAGAATTCTAACTTGAATTTATCCAACTAATTAATTTAAAATTAATTAATTAATTATTTCCAAGTAGTTGTTAAGACTAAATTCAATTTTAATTCAAGGACAAATTAAATTGGAATATTTTTATTGCCATATTTCAACATTGTCATGATAGTTAACATGTTTAATAAAAAATCTACAATTCACATTTAATCAATTTATGCACATTGTTTAGCTTAATAATGGATAAGACAATGTATAAATCAATTTATGCATATTGTTCAGCTTAATAATGGATAAGACAATGTATAAATAAGCGTATAATGTTAGGGTTTGATAAAATTACTAGTGAAGAAGTCTCTCCTTTATAATATTGTCATTGCCCTTTTACCTCTCAAAATTATGTTTTATTAACTATTGTATTTCTTCCAACCCAATTAGGTAGGGATAGAACTCCCAATGTCTATGAAGCTTTACTAATAATTGTATTTTTTCCCATTCAATTAGCAAAAGGTGTTGTCTATCGAGGCCACAGTTTTTCCTGGAAAATCATTTGTTATTGGATTTGACCATTTTCTTTCTCAAAAAGTCCAATGGTAGGTGTGTTTAAATAATCATTTTGGTGGTGGAAATAGATTCAACACCATCAAAAATTCCTAGGACACCCAAAATTTTGAAGCTCGATAACTGTAACACAGATTTCCCAAAATTTTTGCTAGAGTTTGATCAAAATCGTGCCGGAATTTCCACTATTTTATGAGTAAAATTGTGGCCTCGTTAGACTATGTTGGGATAAAATTCCCAATTATATATGGAATTCTTTCATAGTGTAATTTCGTAATGTATAACATTTGAGAACACAACTTGTTATCCTTTTTATTGAGTTTCAATTTTTTGTAAAGGGACATGTTCACCTCTTATATTAAGGCTCTAAAAGTAGACATTCTTCATGATTTTTTATAATAGGATCCACTTTGATAAGGCCGAGACTTATCGACTTTTGCTGAATTATAAGTTATTAGTAGATGTGATTATTAGATATACTCTTAATGTTATAAAATGAATATCATTAAAAATAAATTGGTTCTAAATATTATTTTATTAATTCCAAATTAAAATAATTTAAAACATTATATAAAACGAGAAATTTTCGGTAGGAAAGGTTCGGTTATTAAAGATCTTCTAAGTACTACATATTTTGAAAAATGAAAAACATGCAAAAGCATCAATAACATCTAGTGAGCAAGATACTTGGTCCACGCTTCTTATTAGTCCCTGCCTCCGGCATAGCAGGGACTCTAATGATCAATCGATCATTTGACCGCCTATTAATTGATCAGTTGACCTGCTTTTTTTTGGTTTTCTTGTATTTTTAACCAAAGTTTTAAGACTGAAAGAATTCTACCTCTTATTATAGGCTTCACATGGCCCTATGCAAGAAAATTGCGGCAATACCATTTTATCCGAAGTTCTGTGATTTTATATACAGTTGCCAATTTCATTATATCAAAGTTTTTGCAATTTATTTATATAAAGCTTTTGTAGCCAGCCAATATACTTCGAGGCCCTTTCGAGGTCTTTTCCACATGTTTATCAAGGTGCCTTCCACATGGCTATTAGCATGCAAGGCCCCTTCCAGATGGCTATTAGCATGCAACTCTAGTATGGTAAAAGATAGTCGACACAGAAGGATCAAGCAGAAACTAGGGCCACTCATTCAGTATTTCATCGTCGTTTTGTCGCCGCCTACCCAGAAGAGTCTGCAAGATTTCAATTCCAGCCTTTGGACGTGCTTTATTATCTACACGCTTTGGTATCTATTTGTTCTAGTTATGTCACTAAAGCATACCTTGTTCACAAGGATTAATCTCAGAATTTGCGTTCAAAGTCTTCTCATTAAATTGAAATTGCAGTAGCAGGGTGAGCCTTATCCCTTATCCCACACCTAGTTTGCTACGTAGATGAATATACTGTGAAAACATTGTGCTGAGTGATGTGTCTGGTGTTGCTTGCTAATGCTAGAAACTGTGTCTTAGCGAGGGACTCTAAATTGATGGGGGAAAAGTTCATATGCAAATATTGTTATCATATTCAATGGACATCATAATATTCGATAGACATGATGTGAAAATAGTAAGACCATGCACAGTGCAAAATCTAAACTGAACAAACAAAAAAATGGAGACAAAAATGTTGAACTTCGAAATATCTAGCTAGATCAAGAGAAATGTCTAATATTTTGTGAGATTCATCTACGTTTATAAACCTTACAAAGATAATTAACCCTACCACAGAGCAAATAAACATACGCAGATTGCTTTGTTTTCATCCGATCTCTGTAGATTAGTAGTCATCGACTTCTTTTTATCACTCTCCCCTGAATTAAACAAATTTTTCAAGAGACTACAGGTTGAATCGCCAACGAATTGTTCCAAAAAGGCCATCTCATGCCTGCACAAAAATTTAAAATCTATAGTGCATAATTAATAAAACAATTTCTGATCATATATCCGTCTGAAGAATTAATATTTAAGATCTTTATGGAAATTATCTACAATGTTAAATTCCATTACTTTGCTTAGGATCAGAGGTATTTCAAGCTCCGGTTTCAAGTTTGAAAAGCTTCTCAACAACTTAGTTGATTTAACTGTTCTTTAAAAGGACAAAAATTAGAAAATTCTATATGGCCTACTGTCTATAAAGCCTTAAAATAGTTAAACAATGTTTTTGCTGGATTCAAAAATATTTAAAACAATTTATGAGAAAATATACCTCCCAAGAAACAAGCTTCCATTTCTTAATTGAAATTATCTACAATTTTCAATTCCATTACCTTACCGAGGACAACCTTCAATTCTGAAGAGCTTCACAATAACTTAGCGGATTTAACCGTAATCTGAAAATGAAAAAAATAAAAGATTTTGCATGGTCTCATGGTATATAAAGCTTTAAAAAAAAAATTATATGACATTTTTTGTCTCTAATTTATGGGGATTCAAGAAAAATTTAAAGTATTTTTTTTGTTCTAAAATCTTCTACAACCAGTCATGGAGTAAAAAATGACAGAACACTTGCTGAACAAAATAAATTCGGGTGTATGATGCTAACCACCATTGTTTCTATAACTAAAAATAACCACAAATTAAAGCTTAATCTAATAAGCTAAGACTAAGTATTAAAACCTTAGAGGAGCAGAGGTAGCGCAACAAAGCTCCTTGACACCTTGTACTCTTGGGATGGGGAAATTATTTCAGTGTAAACTTGCTATATCTGTACTTTCCTGAATGATCTTTCTAGTTAGATGAGCCCCTACTAATGACATTGGGTTCATTCATGATTTCATCACTGCAGTGTGTCTCGCTATGAAAAAAGAGTAAAAGAAACCAGTTCTAAGTGTTAATATTGGTTGATAGAGGTGTTGTTCAGAGCTTGTATCCATGCTTCTGAAGGAAACCCTAGCAAGCAGTGCAAAACCTTGATTATCCGGTTGTGGCTGGTAGAGCCCATGAATGGAGGCTCAACAATTGGAAAATTTTGGTTGACCTGAACGGACCTAGGCACGACGTTGATGAGCCAAGAGTTTGGCCGCAGTGATGAGCAGAATGGCCTAATATACATCTCCAAGGAAACTACCAGTGAGCAAAGCCCTCTGAAAAGATAGAAAAAATAACAGTGTTAAATTTCAAAAAGGGAAAAAGAACAAGGGATGAGAAATTCTTGCAACTAGGTTGGCTATTTTACAAGGAAACTCACCCAAGCTATCGCGGCCATGGATTTTTGTGGAGGAAGGAGCTATTAGAGAGAAAAAAGGTTGTCTCTGATGAAAATGTGTTCAATGAAAGGCCTCAATTTTAAGAAAATGAAGGAAAAAACCCTTTGGTGGTAAAAAAATGAAGACGCTAATCTTCGGGCATCGATGTGGTTGGAAGGTCATGCAAATGGGCAGCCTGGGTGGGAAGGGCGAAGCAGGATGCGAGGTAAACTGCTGATGTACGCTTTGCACCGTTCGATGGAGCTGTGGACAAGTGTGCTGTTGAGATCGCCGTCGCTCACTTGAGGGATGGTGTAATGCCCTGCAGTCATCGGGGGATCGGGCGCGTTCTCTCCTACCGAAATGCGACTAAGGCAAGTGCGACGAGCGACCAATGATGAGGTGCGGTTATGATAAATCGTGCAGACAGATTGGCGCTCTACTTATATGGCGAGCTGGGCGTAGCAAACGACGGGTAGGCCGACTTGTAGAGAGGGCGTTTACACATCGTTTGAGCGCGTCGGTTGGGTGCTTTGGTGGGTCGGCTGTGGAGGAGGTCGCCACACCAAACGAGTGTATAAACATGGAGAGGAGTCACTCATTTGGAGCATCATCCTTCGCATCACTCCATCGCATAAGAAGAAGTGCGAGGTCTATTGTAGCCGCATCTTGAGGGTGTTGGTGATGCGTCCCTTGAGTCAGGCAAGGTTGACACGGGCGCACGTTGGGTAAGCGTTGGAGGTGTGGGTGGAGGGCGCGGTGAGGCGCCTGCCCGCCGATTGTGCGAGTTGGTTGTGGGTCGTGCGAGTGTGCACGGGCGCGCCCGCCCGTTCGGGCAACACTTGTATATCTTGGTTATTGTATTGTTGTTGGGTAAGGCAAGGTGTGACCGCCGTGCGCTATTGCACGAGCGGGCGCCCGACCTTGGTTATGAACGCCGGTGGAGCGTCGCTCCCAACCATTGTACAAAATATCTTATATAATAAAATGATTATCTTGCATATGGTTGTGTTATTGCTGCCGTTCTATCATGTTGTTTATAATGGTTTCTGCATATTATGAAGTTATTCATAGTTAATATGAATGTTTAAAGGCGTAGTTCTCAAAGTATGTCAATAATGGAAAATGTTGGTTACTTAGGCGGTGCTGCTCCCGACCAATTTAAGGAAAAAACAATCGGGGCCGTGACAGGTGGTATCAAAGTAGGTTCACAGGTGGTGAAGCTGTTGCTTGATGATGAACGCAGAGAACGGACAGGTATGCAGGGAAAAGTTATGGAGAAATCATGGATGAACAGTCTGGGTTTCGTGGACTTGATGGTCTGTGGCAAGACCATTCAAGCTCTGGTGGACACGGGGGCCACTCATAACTTCATGATGACACGGTTGGCAAAAGAGGTTGGATTGATGATCTTTCCATTGAATATGGAAGTCAAGGTAGTGAACTCTAGAGCTAAGGTGGCGGGTTTGGCACACGAAGTGCCTGTGCAGATAAAACACTGGAAGGGTCAGTTGGACTTCACGGTGATGGAGATGAACGACTTTGATATGATACTCGGACAGGATTTCTTGAAGGGCAACAGGGCTATTGTTGTCCCTTTCTGTGATGAGGTGGTGCTAGTTGGACAGTCACAAACTTGGACTTTTCCCACTCATAGGCAAAGGAGGGAAGTCAAGGTGCAGCATGTTTCTGCACTGAGTTTGGAGAAGGCTATGAAGGAGTCAGATATGGAGACATATGCGGTGATGTTCAAGGGAGTCGAAGGTGATGGAGTGGGGACGCCTGTTCCAGCCGAGATTTCGGAAGTGTTGACCAAGTATGTGGATTTGATGCCTGATGAGCTTCCGAAGAAACTTCCACCAAGGTGTGCAGTGGACCATAGCATTGAGCTTGAACCAGGGAAGCAACCCCCGGCTAAAGCACCTTATCATTTATCAGGGCCTGAGTTGGAGGAATTGAAACGACAGCTAAAGGAGTTAGCTGATGTAGGTTTCATTAGACCTTCAAGGTCCCCTTATGGAGCTCTGGTATTTTTCCAGTGGAAGAAGGATTCAAATGAGCTACGGATGTGCTGTGCTTACTGTGCATTGAACAAGCAGACGGTAAGGAACAAGTATCCTTTGCCATTGGCTGCTGATCACTTTGACAAGCTTGCGAAAGCCTGAGTGTTTTCCAAGCTGTACTTGAGGCATGGGTATTATCAGGTGCGGATAGCTGAAGGAGATGAGAAGAAGACCGCGATAGTAACAAGGTATGGTAGCTTTGAGTTCCTTGTTATGCTGTTCGGGTTGTGCAATGCTCCTGCTACGTTTTTCACTTTGATGAATGATGTTCTACGACCATACTTGGATTCATTCGTAGTAGTGTACTTGGACGATATAGTGGTGTACAGTGACAACATGGAGGATCATAAGAAGCACTTGGCGATGGTGTTCGAGGCACTGAGGGAAAATCAGTTGTTCTTGAAGAAGTCTAAGTGTGTGTTCACTCAGACCGAGATTCCATTCCTTGGGCATATTGTTGGTCAAGGGTACATACGGATGGAGCTGAGCAGAGTGAAGACGATCGAGGACTAGGTTGAACTGAACAATGTCCATGAGCTGAGGGTGTTCTTGGGCATGAACAACTACCAACGAAAGTTTATAAAAGGGTACTCCAAGGTGACATCGACACTGACAGACTTATTGAAGAAAGACAAGAGGTGGTGTTGGACGGATAAATGTCAAAATGCATTTGATGACTTGAAGAGGAGGATGGTTACAGCATCGATACTGAAGTTGCCTGACTTCGGGAGACCATTTGAGGTACACACTGATGCTTCATACTTTGCCATAGGAGGGGTTCTTATGTAGGATGGGCATCTGGTGGCGTATGAGAGTCAGAACTTGCAGGATAGATAACGGAGGTATCCGGTTCATGAGAAGGAGATGACTGCGATCATCCACTGTCTTCATGTGTGGAGGAATTACCTAATTGGGAAGTCGTTTGTTGTCAAGACTGAAAATGTTGTAGCAAGTTATTTTGCATCACAACCGAAGCTTTCTGTGAAGCAAGCTCATTAGCAGGACTTCTTGGCAGAATTCGACATGTCTATTGAGTATAGATCGGGTAGACATAATGTGCTAGCAGATGCCCTTAGTAGGAAGGGACAAATTGCAGCATTGGAGGGTGAAGACTGCACATCAAGGAGTATAAGTCAGGTTCAGATGTCAAAAGAGATGCAGAATAAACTCAAGGAAAGTGTTGAAACCGATACTTTGGCACAGAATATAGTGAAGCAGATAAAGGAGGGGAAGACACGAAAGTTCTTTCTACGGGACAGGTTCTTGTTCTTTGGAAACCGACTCTATGTTCCAAAGTCATCTGGACTCAGGAGGCACCTTTTGAAGGAGTGCCACGATTCTCCGTGGGCTAGCCACCCAGGGCCGCGTCGTTCTTTGGCATTGTTGGAGAGAGGATTATTTTGGGAGAAGATGTGGGAGGATGTGGAGGAGTATGTACATACATGCATCATTTGTCAGCAGACAAATTGGATACTCAGAGACAAGGAGGACTGTTGCAGCCTTTACTAATTCCTGAGAGGCCATGGATGAGTGTCTCGATGGACTTCATCGCTCAGTTACCACAGGTTCAGGGGTATAATGGGATCATGGTCATGGTTGATCGTTTTTCCACGTATGCTGTCTTTGTTCCTACAAAGATGCCTTGTGGAGCCGAGCGGACTGCGAAGTTGTTCTTTGAGAACATAGTGAAGTATTGGGGGATGCCATTGAGCATTGTGTTGGATAGAGATCCGCGTTTTACAGGCAGATTTTGGACCATATTGTTCAAGCTAGTCGGGACAGAGTTGTTGATGAGTTCAAGTTACCATCGGCAGATAGATGGATAGACCGAGAGAATCAACGCATTGCTGGAGGACTACTTGCGACATTATGTGATGGCTGATCAGAAGAATTGGCCTGAACTCTTGGATATTGCACAGTTTAGCTACAATGTTCAAAAGAGTTCGTTTGAGTTGGTGAATGGACAGATGCCGGTTGCACTGCATACCGTAGTGACAGGGGGTTTTTTGAGGAGTCCTCATGCAAAAAATTTCATGAAGGCTTGGGAGGAGACCTTGGAGTTGGCACGGTTGTGCTTGCATGATGCTACAAGGAGAATGAAGAAGTATGCTGATAGGGGAAGACGGGATGTGCACTTTAGTGTGGGAGATATGGTGTTTCTTAGGATTACTGGGGAGGTAGCCAGCCAAGGGGACTGCAAGCAAACTGACACGAAAGTATGAGGGAACATTCCAGGTGAAGAAGAGAGTGGGGGAAGTTGCTTATGAGCTTGAGCTTCCGCACCATATGCACATGAAGCATCTAGTTTTTCACATTAGTCAGTTAAAGAGATGCAGACTTGATGCTGATCATCCAGAGAGAGTTGAACCACCGAGAGGACCAGCCGGGATTGTGGATAAACCAGGGTTGGAGTTGGAGAAGATTTTGAGCTTCAGAACTACAGGGATTGGTTGCCACATGAAAGGGGAGTATCTTGTCATATGGAAGAATGCACCAGAAGAGGAGAGTTGGGAATCAGAGGACTCGCTTTGGAGATGGAAGAAGAAGATTGCGAAGTATGAACGGAAGATACTGAGGCAGTCGGGATTGTCGAGGGCGACAATGATTTCCAGTGGGGGAGGATGTAACGCCCTGCAGTCATCGGGCAACCGGGCGCGTTCTCTCCTACCGAAATGGGACTAAAATAAGTGTGACGAGCGACCAATGATGAGGCGCGATTATGATAAATCATGTAGACAGATTGGCGCTCTACTTATATGGCGAGCTAGGCGTAGAAAATGACAGGTAGGCCGACTTGTAGAGAGGGCGTTTACACATCGTTTGAGCGCATCGGCTGGGCGCTTTGGTGGGTCAGCTGTGGAGGAGGTCGCCACACCAAATGAGCGTATAAACATGGAGAGGAGTTGTTCATTTGGAGCATCATCCTTCGCATCATTCCATCGCATAAGAAGAAGTGCGAGGTCTCTTGTAGCTGCAGCTTGAGGGCGTTGGTGATTGCGCCCACTGAGTCGGGCAAGGTTGACACGGGCACACATTGGGTAAGTGTTGGAGGTGCGGGTGGAGGGTGCGGTGAGGCGCCCGCCCGCTAGTTGTGCGAGTTGGTTGTGGGTCATGCGGGTGTGCACGGGCGCACCCACCCGATCGGGCAACACTTGTATATCTTGGTTATTGTATTGTTGTTGGGTAAGGCGAGGTGTGATTTCCGTGCACTCTTGCATGGGCAGGCGCTTGACCTTGGTTATGAACGCCGGTGGAGCGTCGCTCCCGGCCATTGTACAAAATCTCTTATATAATAAAACGATTATCTTGCATATGGTTGTGTTATTGTTGTCGTTCTATCATGTTGTTTATAATGGTTTCCGCACAGTATGGAATTATTCATGGTTAATATGAATGTTTAAAGGTGTAGTTCGCAAAGTAAGTCAAAAATGGAAAATGTTGGTTACTTAGGCGGTGCCGCTCCCGGCCAATTTAAGGAAAAAAGAATTGGGGGCGTGATAGATGGTCTCCTGTGCAGAGCCGAGGTAGCAGCTCCACAACGAACAATAGGCAATGCTCACCCTCATTCAAGTTGCAGAGAGATCAGTATTAAGTGTCACTTGTGCATAGTTCACGTGGGGCATTGGGCGTTGAGTTATGGAAAAAGAGGGACAAGTGGTGATTTATATTGGGCGCCGAGTTATGGAAAAAGAGGGACAAGTGGTAATTTATATTTCATTCAATTGTCAAATTTTATTATGCCACGATCTCTGCATGTATTATAGGTGTATATTTCTAAATTTTGTTTTGAATAACACAATAAATATTACTCCATTGTTTAATTTATTAAGTCGTGGAGTGATATTACATTACAACCATAATTCATTTGAACGATTGGTGTCAAGTTTGACATGCCACCTGTCTCCTTACCAAATTGTTTTATAGCGTGTGTCCACTTCACCCTTTTCACATTGTCGTCACGTGAACTTTGCGACCTGATTGATTTGATCAGATCCCAGTCGAAGGGTTACCTCAGCGAATGTAGAATATCTATGAAGAAATCAATCCTTCCAGAAGTCAGATCTAGTATAGAGCCACGCTGATTAGAAGAAGTCCCAAGTATATTTCATGGAACTGAACTGATGATGTTCAAGAACATCAAAGTAATATGTCAACAAAGTACAAGAAAAGATGCAAATTTGCTGTCCAAACAAGTTTTTAAGACCTTTGAAGAAGGTCTCTAGTCATGTCTCTGTTTTAGGACCTAAAGCCTCAGACTACTAAATCTGTAATTCAAGACCTCAGACTTCTAAATCTGTAATTCAAGGGTTGAATTACTTGACTTGTCTGAGAATCGAAAAATAAATAGATACAAAAATCATAATTTGAGTAACTAGAAATACATAATAAATAAATACAAAATTTTATAATTTGAGAAGCCAAAAATGCATAAATGCTAGTTTTAATAAGTTCCCCATCTTTCCCTGACTACCTGAAAAGGTAAGGAAACCAAATTACAACAGTATTTAAATACTTATAAAAAAAAGTGCTCTAAGGTAGGAGACAACCATGGAAATTAAATTCAATTAAAACTTCTAACAGATACAGATCCACCATGCATATATTCAGCTTTATTTGTGGTTACTTATGTTTTTTTTTTAAACATATTTTTATTTCAGTCTCTTAATTGAATAGCAGCATCTTACTTCTAAGACATTAATTGTTGCTAATCAAGATTAATAATATAAATCAAGCAAAATTTAAATTATGTATCACTCAAACCATTCAAAAAAAAATTTCTTGTTGATAACTCAGTTTACTAAGGGCTTGTATTATTTTTTTAAGATCTTTGTTTCTACCCTTGTAGATTTAAGTGACTCTCAATGCTTCTCACGTTCATAGCCCTTTAGTTTGCTAAGTACTTATTTTTTTACTTCAAAAGATATAAAGGACATATTTTCACTAGTGGATTTTTATAATTATAAATTTTTATTATTATTTATAGTTTGAGATGTCCATATCAAATAAAATATGACATATATAAGAGTAGTCATGCTGCTCTCCACAAATTTGTCATGCTGCTCTACAAAGCTTAATAAATAATGATGATGGCTTCTCTTACTTCAAAGGTGTAAACTAGAGGACTTTACGGTAGATACTACACCCACTGTATCTCTAACGCAGTTTGTCCAAATTATTGAATTGACTACAACCGGATCTGTCCAACACAAAAACCTTCCAAACGACTCGAGCAAATAATTAGTTTATTATTTGATTTCAGTACCGGCAGGGACTACAGCCGCTTTGTGGATCTTGTTAAAAAAATTCATGAATTTTCAAATCCCATTTTGGACTCATTTTTGGTATCGTTATTATTAAATCCAAAGTGGGATAGTTTTCCAGTGACGAAATCTGTAAAAAAATCAAACGCAGTGACGAAATCATGGGAAACAAATTCAAACGTAGTGACGAAAGTATTAAATTAAACTTTTTCATCTCCTTCAGTATTAAATTAAATTTTTCCTTTGACGAAATCATGGGAAAAATTGAAGCGCAACTCATTAAATATTAATGCAACTTTGCTCCATGACAAGGGCCTCTGATCTTATAATGACAATGATATTGGGAGCATGCTCCACGTTCAATGCAAATACAATTCATGCCTATTTATATAGAGTGACATTATATTTTCATTAATAAGTCATGTGGCAGCTTCCATAATAAATAAATACACACATAATTATCTAAACAATTAGCTATTTCTTGGTTTTACATGAAGTTGTGCCAGCTAAATATTTTCGTAGTTTAAATTTTAAATAAAAAATAATGATAATATTTGATTTCTTATAAATATATTATTATTTTTTAATTTTTAATTTTATTTTTCGTAGTTATACTAATTTTTTTTTATCACATTATTTTAAATTATTTTTGTATCTTATTCACTAATATTGATAAATGTTGCACAATTAATTTGATTTTTCTTTTAGTTATTTTCTTTTGGGTCATGTGCTTTTTCATTATTTTCCCATTATACACTAAGTTCAATATAAAGAACCGGGTAACTAATCTATTGCTTACTCACTTTCACATCTCTTTTTCAACAAAACATTACTTCTCAAATGAACATCATACCCTGTTTTTCATGGTTTTACATGAAGTTGGGACAACTAAATATTTTCATATTTCAAATATAAAATAAAAGATAATGATAATATTTTATTTCTTATAAATATATTATTTTTTTAGTTTTTTATTTTTCTTTTCGCACGTAGTCATACTAATCTCTTTCATCACATTATTTTAAACTACTTTTGTATCTCATTCACTTATATTGATCAATGTTGCACAATTGACTTGGTCTCTTTTATGCTGTTCTCGTTATTTTCTTTTAGGTCAGGTGTATTTTTATTATTTTCCCATTATAGATTAAGTGGAATATAAAGAATCAGGTAACTAATCTAATGCTTACTCACTTCCACATCTTTTTTCAACAAAACTTTACTTCTCACATGAACATCACACCATCTTTTGACTACTAGTCATAACTAGTTTGGTTGCAACATCTGACATGGAGAAATAGGTTATGGGCCTAAAAAACTTTATCGGAAGTTGAATGGAATGTTTGTTAAAGGTGATCAATCCAATTAAGATCAAAACTAATTTGTATCAAAGATTTGAAGTGATTCTAAAGTTCAACTATGAAATTACTTGGTATTAGACAATATTTCACAACACTAAAGTATGAGGTTGTAGTACCTTATATTACATCTCACATGGAAAGAATAACATGTCTTAAATATGCAAACCTTTTTTCATCTTAATATGTCCATAATGTGTCAATTTGCATCCCAATTTCAATAGCGCGTCTCATTTTTGCATCCAATTTTCCATTCACATTCTTTTCTTACCATCATATCCATTGCATATTATAGTTTTATTCTCTCCAAGAGATTTATATATGACTTATCATATGCTCAAATCCAAGTTCAAATGGAAGAGTTAAGGATCTAGGAATTGAAGTAGCACTTTGCCAATTCGATGTACTTGACACTTAACATTCTAGTATTTGTTCTCTTCACTATATTGTATTTATGTTTCTATTGCATTTTATAATAAGTGGAAGTATCAACCTCTTATTAAGAGTTCGAGAATAGATTATAGTAGTTCCATATATTTCTTCTTAAATAGTACTATGAATTTGTATGTGCATTCATTATAGCATGTTGCTTATGTGAATCACTTAAGTGTGTTCCTTATGGTGCATTGCTTAAGTGTTTCATTTAAGTGCATTAGTTAACTGTATTGCTTATAATGTGTCACTTATGTGTTTCACTTAAGTGTGCTACTTATGCAGACTTATGTGTGCAACATTTAGGAGGATATTTTTTCTTTTTTTTTTTGTAAACAAGATCAGATAGTTGTTATATTATCAATTTTTTTTTTGGAGCAAGCTCCTTTTACATTCCGATATTCTGATATGATAGACTGAGTGGTTAAATAGGCATGCAGACCTTTATTTTGTGCTTGGTATCAAAACTTCAAAAGTTTTTTTTAGCTATTCTAGAGTACTGTTTTACATATTGACCTGCTAAGAAAAAAAATTTGCATAGCATATTTCACATAAATTTATGGTTTGTAAACTGGGAGAGTATATTCTCTGGCCTTTTCCATACGTTTTACATTTTGTTGTTCCTTAAGTTTGCTGTTCCTTGTGCTGTTATTCGTTCGGCTTGCTATCCCTTGTTGCTGTTCCATCGACCTACTGTTCCTTTGGTCTATTTTTCTTTCGTCTGTTGTTCCTTATGCTATTGTTCCTTTTTCTGGTTGTTGTTCCTTCTTCTGTTGTTCGTGTTGCTTGTTGTTCCTTGCTATTGTTCCTTCGGCTACTATTCTTTCTGCTGCTGTTCCTTTTGGTTGCTGTTCCTTCTGGTGTTGTTCCTTCTACTGTTGTTCCTTCTACTACTGTTCCTTCGTCTTCTTGTTGTTCCTTTCGCTCTTGTTCCTTCGGCTTGTTGTTCCTTCGGCCTATTGTTCCTTCGACCTGCTGTTCTTTCAGCTGTTGTTCCTTTTACTACTGTTCCTTTTGGTTGTTGTTCCTTCTGGCACTGTTCCTTCTGCTGTTGTTCCTTCTGGTTGCTGTTCTTTCTAATATTGTTCCTTCGTCTTTTTATTGTTCCTTCTTCTGTTGTTCCTTTAGTCTGCCCCGATTTTCCCCAGTGCCTCTGCTTTTCTCCTGAAATTTGTGATCCGAGTTGCCATCACTCACATCTTTCATGTGTTGTTCCTTGCTATCATGATTTTTCCTTTGACTATCTGAGTTTTTTTAATTTCCCGATGGCTGTGGATTCCTTGTTGCATTGTACACTCTCTTCCTTGATGTTTCTCTCTACTCCTTCTGTGTTATCCTATTGTATACCGAAACTTCATTCTTGTCATTTTTCGATGGGAGTTATGGCACACTGAGATAGTATTCCTCCAGATTCTCTCTGACGATTCCCTCTTCCTTCTTCACAGCCTAATTTGCATGATGATCCGCTTGCTTATTATGCATCCTCAAGACGTGTTTGAAGGTTGCATTTCCAGATCCTGTTAAATTCCTTCAAGTTCTTTGAATGATTCGGCTCATAAACTTGTTGTTGGGGTTCCTGTTTCAAGCCATAATCTCGATTATGATGGTTGGGTCTGCTATGATGATAGGATTTTGAATTCCTTTTTTTTTGAATCAGCGTTGTTCCCATCAGTAAACCATATGCTTCTGCCTGATTATTTGACATTTGTCTCAATCCCCACTTGTAGGTGGTTATTTTTTCCCCATTTGGATCATAAATTATTCCACCCACTCCTGCTTTTTCGGGATTATTCTTTGAGGCTCCATCAAAATACATATAGTGTCTATTCTGAGTTTTCTTTCGGCTTTCCAACTCCTCTTCCGTCATTCTTAATTTCCATTTTTCTTTTGTATTTTCTTTTCTCTGATCTTTCTACCATTGTTGTCTATTATGGCCTTATTGAGCCAATCCCTTTCCTCTTGTTGGATTATGCTATAGTCCATTGGTGCAGTTCCTTTTGTGTTGAGAATTTCAGAAGTCATTCCTCAAGTTTTAGATAGTGTTTTCCCAATTATTGGGTTTTGATTTTTGAAAATGCTCTTGTTTTGAGCCAGCCATATTTGTCAACATAGCACTGTTGGTATACATTTCCATATTCTTATAATCATGGATTTCTTCTTTCTTTCATTAGGGTAAGCTTTCTCAAAGTTTCTGAGAAATTCTGGCAATGGTTTTTCAAAGCTTAAGTTAATTTCCAATGGTTGTATTAGCTGCTTCCAGCATTCCTTTGAGAATTCACACTCTTGGAATAAATGTTGTATGTTTTCTTTTGCTTGCCGGCATAAAGGGCATCTTGATGGCCCTTGAATGCCCCTTTTTTAAAATTTTCTGCAGTCAAAATCTTCCCTTTTAACAAGGTCCATATGAAAATTTTTATTTTTGGCAGGCTTTCTAACTTCCACGCTAGTTTCCAGGAGTCCCATTCCAGGTGATAAATCTGCTATTGGAGGATATTATAGCTAGATTTAACTGTGTACTGCCCATTGTTTGGATCCCATAGGTAGCTGTCTTCCTCATCATAGTGGGTAGGAGCTGCCCCTTTTTAATGTTGTTTGATTTTTTTCCATTGTCCTTCTAGGTTTTCTGGAATGGCTGGAATTTTCCACTCCTGCCACTCCTTCTAGTTCCATAGAGAGATTGAATGGAAAGTGTTGTATCCATTTTCTTTTAGCCATTCTTGAATGCCTTCAACTTCCAGGAGATTTTGGATTTGATCTTTCCCCATGACCCTGTCCTCCCATATTGAAATGGTTTTCCCGTTACTTGAAATTTTTGAGATGTGGCTTCTCATTAATGGAATTACTTTTTTGACTAGCTTCCAGACTTGGGAACTTTGTTTGATTGGGCTGATTCCTTTCAACAAATTTTCTTTGGATCCATCCATGTATTTGTTGATTAGGATTTTTTTTCCACCAACTTTCTTTACTTGTTGTGAGCCTCCACACTATCTTCATACCAAGAGCTACATTCATTAGTCCAAGCAGTCGAATAGATAGCCCTCCCTTTTCTTATGGTAACACTACTTGATCCCACTTGACCAGGCTGAACTTCTTGTTTACCTGCTTCCCACCTTGCCATAGAAAGCTTCTTATAATTAACTCCATCTGTTTATGGGCACTTGTTGGTGCCATGATTATAACATATTGATAAATCAACAGTGTTGCAAGAAGAGCTTTAATTAGAGTCACCCTTCCAGCCATATTTAACCACATCATTCCCCAAATTTTTCTCTTAGCTTGCATTTTTTCAATCTATTTTGTCCATATTTTGGCTTTCATGCTCTCTTTGGAGATTGGGAGTCCCAAGTAGAGGAAATGGCTCCATCTTTCTTGTGTTGGAATTTCCATGATTTGGGATATCCTTTGCATAATTCTAGGCGGAACATTCTAGCCATAGATCCTACATTTAGTGTTGTTTAATAGCCCACCTGACACCTGTAGGAATTTATCCAATGTTTTTTTAAATCTTCTTGCTATTATTGTTGATGCTTCTCCTAGCATCAGAGTATTGCCTGCAAAAAAAGGAGTTATTTATGGTTTTTATTCCTTTTGCTATTCTTATCCCTATTATAGCCCTTTATTTCCTCTGGGCTTCCAGAGCTCTACTTAAAGTCTCTGCCATTATTATGTAAAGAAAAAGGGAAAGAGGGTAGCCTTGCTTAAGACCTCTTGTGCTTTGGAAGAAATCGCTGGGTCTTCCATTTATGAGAGGGGCTATCCATGGAGTGGAGATGCATGCCTGAATCACACTTGTTATTTCTTCTGAGAAGCCAAGTTTCTAGAGGACAACCATGAGATAAGGGTGGTTGAACCTATCAAAGGAATTTTCCATGTCTAGTTTAACTGTCATGCCTTTCTCTTGCTTCTGGATACTAGAGTGGACAACTTCCTAGACAATTATGACATTATCAATGATTTGCTAGTTTGGCACAAACCCTCCTTGGTTTTCAGATATGATTTGAGTCAACACTTTCTTGATTCTGTTTGCCACCAGTTTGGTTATTATCTTATAAGATGAATTACATAGAGAGATGGGCCTGAATCTATTGAAAGTAATGGGATTTTCCTCTTTTGGGACAAGTGCCAAATAGGAGGATTTTGTAGTGCCTCCCATCTTTTTTTTTTGAAGGTGTTTTTCCACCATTCTTATGAATTCCTTTCTTACTGTATACCAGTGATTTCTAAAGAAAGCTATGGTGAAACCGTCTGGCCCTGGTGCTTTATCCGGGTGTAGACTCCATATGGCCTCCACTATCTCTTCCTCTATTGGCTCTTTACACAAATCTGCATTTTGTTCTCTCTTTATTTTCTTTTTTGTGTGCTGCAAAATTTCTTCATACTCAACCATTTCATCTGTGGCTGATAGTAGATGTTTGAAATGTTTGTGGGATGCTTTTTTTATTTCTTCCGCTCCTTTAATTTCTTGATTTTCCACTTGGATCTTTTCTATCTGATTTCTGGCTCTTCTAATCTTCATAGAATTATGGAAAAAATACGTGTTCCTATCACTTGCCTTGAGTAATAAACTCCCGAACTTCAATTTGGCCTCTTCTTCGTCTTTCCTATTTTCCCTATAGATTTCCCAAAAGATTTCTCTCTCTTTTAAATAGTCTTTCCTGCTTTCCTCTTTGCCCTCTTTCTCCATTTGCATGTTGTCCATTTTCTATTGGAGCTCTTTTTTCTTTTTTCTTTTTTTTTGTTCCTCTGTTCTTGCCCATTCTTTTAACTTGGCTCTTAAATTTTTAATTTTTGTCTCCCATATGTAGTGGGGTGAACCTACTACTCTTGGTTCCCATAATGTTTTAACTAACTTGCTGATTTCTATGTTGCTGTCCTAGGTTGAGCTTTCTCTGAAGGGGAGCGGGCCCTAGTTCTCCAGCTTACGTAGAGTTATTAAAACTGGTTTATGATCTGAAGTAGAGGTATGGATGATTTTTGATTTTATAGAGCTCTATTCTACTGCTATACTTTCTTGAATTAATATCGTATCCAGCCTTTCTTTGATATTACTTTTACCTACTCCTTTGTTGTTCTAGGTGTATTTCCCGTTATTTGGGCGAATGTTAAGAAGGTTATGCTGCTCCATAATTTCTTCTAGAGAGTTCCTAGAGGGGTCTGTTTGATAATTTCCTCCAAATTTTTCCTCAGTATTTTTTACCAGATTTAAATCTCCTCCTAAAATCACCTTCCCTGCTTGATTTTCCTGTAGATTTCCTTCAAAGAAGCCCACACTATTCTTTATCCTTATAGTGATTGGGGTCATAGATGTTTATGACCCTATACCTCTCCCTTGTACTGATTTTCTTGAGGTCTGTTATTATCCAATGCTGATATATTTTCTTTTGAATCAATTCCCATATTTCTTTTTTCCATATTGTGCATATGCCTTTGGATGCTCCTATTGCCTGCATGGCTTCCCCTTCATACTTCCTAAACTTTTTTTTTTGAGATTTTCGGTGTCTTGATTGCCTGCCTTTGTCTCCTGGATCATTAGAATATCTGGGTTTTCATTTATTAATATATCTATTGTTGCATTTTCCTTAATGGTTGACCCCATTCCTCTACAATTCCAGGAGACTATTATCATTATTTACCTGCTTGGTGGTACACGGTGCCCTTCCCCTTAGGTTGACTTCTCTCATTGTTCCCTGTGCTCTTCCCTAGGAAAGTGTCCATAGGTTGCTGCATTCCTAGAGCCATTTCTTTTGCTACTACTTTGTCCCTTAGTTCCTTGTTTGTCTTCCTTCCCACTTTTTTTTGATTTTCAGTATTAGGGAGTGCTTCCTTTGCTTGCTTTCTGGTTAAGATTCTGTCTACTGAGGGGGGTGGAGAGAGGTGGAGATTTGAGATTCTAGGGGAGTGGGGAGAAGGGTTAGGGGAATGAGGAGTTTTAGATCTAGATCTAGATCCAGATTTGGAACGGGGAAATGGGGGAGCAAGGAAATCCAATGGATTGAATGGGTTTGCAGTTGCAAGGTCTGCATTCGGCAAGATAGGCTGGGCTTCTGTGGATGTTGAGGGCTACGAAGAAGAGTGGTTTGGTTGCTTGTTTGTAGTTTTTTTTATTCTTAACCTGTTCCCATTTATTTTCTAGATCCTTTGTTTTTTCACTTTCATTTTCTTTTTTTTTGTACATCTATTTGCGAAATGACAATATTCATGGCATACCTTGCATTTGAAGGGAATCTGCTCGTAGTTCAGTTGTTTTATGTGCGTCCACTTGTCCACTTTGATTGTGATAGTTTCTGGGAGGCCTCTCCCTAGATCCGCTTTGACACACATTCGGGCGCATGCATGCATATTTTCCTTTGGCTCGCATTGATCGATGTACTTCCCCACTTCATTTCCTATGGCTTTAACTGAGTCGTCTCCCCAACAGTGGAGAGGGAGGTGCGGAAATCTAACCCAGAAAGGTACAATGCTTGGGACATCCATTTCTGGATCAAAGTCTGGGGTCCATCTATTCAGATACAGCCCCCTCGTATCCATGAAATACAAACCATTCCTGAAAATCAAGTCTCGATCCTCCTTGGTCTCGAAGTGAAAGGTATAATATCCTCTGCCACAAAACCTAATCGAGATCTTCCCGTTTATTTAAGTCAACCAGTTTCTTTCTACCCATTTTTGGACAGTCCTCGGTGATGGCCACAGCCTCGTG
Organism: Pinus taeda; assembly: GCA_000404065.3. Taxonomy (NCBI): domain Eukaryota; kingdom Viridiplantae; phylum Streptophyta; class Pinopsida; order Pinales; family Pinaceae; genus Pinus; species Pinus taeda. Next base: position 155,704 of record APFE030739045.1, on the reverse strand, counting down.
AACTACCCTACTAATCCTTGTTCTGCTAGGGAAAGAGCTGCTTTTCATGGGAGGGCCATAGGAAGTGATATCTCTGGTATTTCTTCCATTCTTTTAACAAACTTTAAGGCTGCTGGTCTTTTCTTAGCCGGTCCCATTGCCGAAATGAGGGAGGCAAATTCTTTGGTTGTTTCTTCTTATTCCTGATGTTGGACTAAATGATGATCTTCGTTCTCTGGTGGATCCATTTTCTTGAGCCTCAGTAGCAAGAGGTCGCTGAGGGAAACAACAAATTTCTTGCTACAGGGAGGAGCGCGATCTCTCTAGTCCAAAAGAAGTCTATCCTCAGCAGCTGGAGGTCGCTGAGGAGATGCAGGCCTGTGTCACTGAGAGTTGTAGTAGCGGCTAGGACTGCGCGCGGGCGGCCTCAGGAGCTCTCATCTCTCTTTTCTGAATATATAAAACAACAATTGATATTATTGAAAAAGAGATGCTCTCATTTGGTTTGATGCAAACATTCAGGAGGATCTCTTAATTCTATGAATTATACCATGTTTCTTCTAGTGTTTTGTTACCTTTTCACATCACTAAAATTTGTTGTTAATTATATTTTTTTATGATGCATCACTCATGTGTGTCACATTAGTATATCACTTATGGTTCATAAGTGAACAACTCTTTAATCTCATACAATAAGGCCCACACACCTACAAACCACATATTGAACTCTACATATACATAACAAATACAATTAACAAAATCATGAGAGGGAATAAATTATACATGTATTGAATATGTGTATCTCCTACAATGCATTGCCTACATGCCTTGTTGTAAAAATTTGATTTACACAACAGAGAAATTATGGTGACAAAGGCATACTTTATCTATTTGTAACTATCATATTGTTTATTGGCATAGATTTCTATCATTAAACTTAGGGAGCTTATCCAAAGCTAATGCTTAGTTGGCATTTTCTGTATTTATAGTAGCAAGTTAGTTTGATATGTTGGTTCTACTACTAATAGATAGATGAGCTTTAAGTTGATATCTAAATCCTAAATATGGTACTAAACCTAACAACATAATGCAATTCTATGATAAGTATCAAGGCTAGAATTTAAAAACGTAAAATAAATGAAAATTCAATAATGATATTCAAACTATTAAAACATAAAAATATTTGCAAAAAAATAACCGTGAAAACAATTAAGATAACTAATAATTTAAATTAACTTAGCTTAAATTAAATTAATTAGTCTAACTTTTATATTCACAAGTTAGTTACTAATTCCAAATTAAAAACAATAAATAATAATCATTGCATGAGAATAATCTACCATTAAAAAACAATATTATTTCTATTATGAAGAATAATCTCACTCAAAAACATACACTAGAACAACTATCAAATAGTGGTTAACTTAGATTCTTAATTAATTTTGAAAAACAATTCATAATATTAAGAAAAAATTCCTTTATCAACAGTTCGCAACGTCTTAATGCAAAAAAAAAATATTATTAAAAAAATATTATTATTCTTATGGCATAAGCAAGTGAAGAATAATCACACACAAAAACATACACTAAAACAACTAGCCAATAGCGGTTAACTAATTAATTTTGAAAAATAATTCATAGATTCCTTTATCGACCGTTCCCAACGTGTTAATGCAAAAAAAACATTTCAAAACTCATAATTGTTTCTCTCTCCCAGGGATAACTAGTGGACACTTCCTTTTTTTCTTTTCTATATATTTTTCTAAAAATTCTTTCCAAAGTATTAAAGTATGAAATTTTAATTTAATGCATCACCTTCTAGAAAATTACATTGTTATAAAGGTTTCTTATCAGAACTTTTTTCTCAAACTTTTTCATGCTACGTATCAAATTATCACGTAATACCCTTGGTGGGGATTCAATCTGGTTTCTATAACATTAGAAAGAGAAAAAAAAATCGATACCCTATTTATTTTAACTTATACAGTCTCTCATTTCATGTTATTTTTGGTGTTTGATGCATAACATTTAGTATCAATGTATACAATCGTAGGGTTTGGTTCTTTAAAATGAGTCACCTTCATATTTTTTTATTATTATTTTTTTTTGAAGTTTCAAATCCTATTTTTTAAGGAGTTTTATGTCAAATATTGAAATATCTATGGTAAAACTTTTAATTTTTTCCACTCTATTTTTGAGTTGTTAGTTTTAAATATGTGTTATGGGTAGAATATCCATAAATTTCTATTAATGAAATTTAAAATCATGAAATTTTCAATATTCTAAAGTGTAATAATTTTGGGTTAAAGTTTTATGTAATAAAGGATATTAAAGGTAAAATAGTAAGACCAATGTCATGGGATACATATTCCAAATTGAATGTTTGGCAAACATTGTAGTGGACATTATTTGCGATTTATTAATGGCTATGGAAATTGACAAAGGCAAAGAGACAAAAATTGACATTTAATTATGAGAAATAAAGAAAATAAGAGAAAAGGAGATGAAGAGACACAAATATGCATGCAAGATAAATTAGAGGAAAATGGAGGAAAATGAAAAAAATGGGAAACCAATGATAAAAGGCATCAGGGAAACAATTCACAACGCCGGTTCAACTTTTATCAGTCCATCCTTGATTTTTTCCTTATACTCCCATATAGTCTAGCACTCTTAGAGCATTTTTGGAGCACTCTAACATTCACTTGGATTTGAAGAAGGAAGGAAAGGGAAAGAAGAGGAAAGCAAGGGAGTGCAAAGAGAAGGCTAGATCAACATTTTTAGCATGTAAAAAGTTGTATGTGTGAATTTTGTGCTAGGATGTAAATGCATGGTACATGCATTTGTTTATTTCGTTCATTTGCTATCATTGGCATAGGTTTTTCTTGGTTTAATAGTGGTTTCAACTTTTTCTTGCCATTTCCTGGATAACCATGGCGTGATGGGATTCATTCTTGGTTGAGCTTTGAATTGTCAAAAGGTTTTGGAGCTAGGTGAGGTGGTCTTAGAGAAATCCCAAGGGTTGGGGCTGAAGATGGTTTTCTCTGAGAATCCCTCGAACAAGGGGGTGCAGATAGAAAATTCCTCAAGGTATGATGAAGGAATTCTGAGGCATCCAAGCTTGGTTTGGTTTTGTGATCTCAGGACCGGTTTAGGTGAGATCACGATAGCTTGAGAGTGGATGTGGTTTAACCTCTAGATTACTTGTTTATAACAAAATAAACTATTAAATGAGAATTGCACCGAGTTCTTATTTATTTTAGGTACCAAAAAATCATCCGATTTTGAAAAGCGTTGATTCAAAATGCACATTTTTTTAGCATATTTTTAACACTTTAAATTTTCTTATGTACCAAGTATGAATATATATTTTTAAATGTTAGTAATTTTCATGCTTATTTTGAAAAGTGTTGATGGAGCATAACCCTTTTTTTAGAGGGCTTATTTTTGACACTTTAGTTTTTTTTAATGTATTAAGCTTAGATAGTTTTTTTTTAAATGTTTGTGATTTTCATGCAGATTTTGAAAAACACCAACATTTTTTTAAGACATTTTTTTAACACTTTAAATTTTCTCATGTTATGCACAATTTTTTTTAAATGTTGATTATTTAACTGTTTTTCAAGTTGTCTTATTCATCTTCGTTCTAAGATTTTTGTTTTTTAAAACTTTTCCAAACTTGTGCTTTTTGTTTTTCTTTACAATGTTTTTTTATAACGAAATGTTTAAATTTTTTTGGCAAAGTTTAAAAAAATAACAACATTAATATTTTGAGGTTAAGATTTTTTATATATTTATATATTGTTAATTAATACTTGAATTACACAAAAATTAATTGTTCACGAAAAAATAATAATTTAAACACTCACAAAAATACATATTTTGCATATAGAATATAATTAAAAATACATATTTAAGGATCCTTTTGTTGAAATGACATTAAATAAATGTTTTTAATGAAAAATTTGAATAAAAAAATTGGAAAATATCAAATTATATTTTATTTATTTATTTATTTTTATTATTTATTTATTTTTTTTTATGAATTTTATATCCAAAATTGATGACATTTGAAGTCTTTTTTTACAAAAAATGTTTCAGATAAAATTTTAAGTATAAATATCAAAACAAAATGCTAAAAAAATAAAACATACAATTAAAAAAAACAAATCCTAAAATATATATATATAAAACAACTAGTTAGAAAAAACATGAATAAAAATATAAAAAAAAAATTGAAATTAAGAAAGAAAAAAAAAAACTAAAATTAACCAAAAAATACACTATCCCAACCTAAGGCCCCTCGGGCGCCCTGGGCGGGCATGACTGATTCCATGTAGCCTCGCCTACCTTAGCGTGCAGTCCCTTAGACTCCTGGGCAGGGACGGTGTATTTTTGTTTTTTTATTTAAATTTTATTTAAATGCGATTTTTTGTCTCAAATTCTATTTTTAAATTTTTAAATGTATTTATTTTTAATTTTTTACTATTTATTTTTTAAATTTTCTTAATTTCTTTTTTATTATTATTTTTAAAATTTCTTTTAATATTTTACTTTCATAAGTTTTTTATTAAATTATTTTAATTTTTTAATTTTTTATTATTTAAATTTTATTTATTTTACTCTTAACATTTTTTAATGTTATTTTATTTTTTTATTTTTAAATTATCTAATTTATTTATTTATTTTTGCTATTTTTTTCTTCTTAAATTATGCATTTTTGGAAACACTTTTCTTGTTTTTTATTATCTATATATATATATATATATATATATATATTATTTTTCTTCTTTTCAAGGAAATTTTTATTTTTTTATGTTTTAATATATGTTTTCTATTTAACTGTTATTATTTTTATTTTTATTTTTTTGTCTTTTAAGGCTTTTTTTTTTTATTCATTTTTATATTATATTATATATATTTTATTTTATATATATTATATAATATATATTTTATTTTTATTTTTATTTTATTCTTTTCTTTTTTCTTTTTTCTGTAAGGTCCATGTCGATCCTCGACTAGCAACTTGACCCCATTATGTGTCAATTTGCTAGCCAGTTTTAAAGTTTTGTTATAATGGATCAAATCCGCCCCCACAATGTGACAATTTTATGGTTGTTTTTTAAATTTTCATTATAATGGGACAAGTTTGCCTACATTGTGTCAATTTGATGGTCTATTTTTAAATTTTTGTTGCAATGTCTCCTTAGACTAAGATTTTAAAATAGCTATACTTTTAACATATAAAAAAGAAATTACTCTTGGTATAATGACTCTTTCATTCATGTGTTCATTTTTAAAGTTTTTTTAGTCATATAATTTTTCCATAATGTCATGGTTGAAATATGTTGAAAAGTTAAGGTTTTCTGTAGTCATGATCTTCGGTTTTAATTCCATGGTTGAAAAATTGTCAAAATTTTAAGGTTTTTATGAGCCATGATATTTTATCGTTAATGCTATGGTCGAAAACAATTATAAGGATTGTACCTTTAAATCTATGGCTAAAAATGGTTGGAATTTTAAGGCTTTTCAAAGATGTGATATTTTATCTTTAATGCCATGCTTGCAAACCATTGGAATTTTAAGGTTTTTCAAAGATTTTATATTTTACCCTTAACGTCATTGCTAAAAACTGTTGAAAATTTACCCCCAAAAAAAGAAGTTATTCCAACAACAACGCTTTTTCGTTTTCACAACGTTTTTTACACACAAAAAATTGGTTTTTATTGGCTTTACTACCATTTTTAAAAGATGTTGGAAATTTACCTCGAAAAAAAGCGTTATTATAGCATGAACACTTTTCATTTTCAAACTGTTTTTCATGGTTTTTTGGCTAGAGTTCTTGTTTTCAGTTTACAGTTCTCGTTTAATAGTTTACTTTATTTTATGTCATGGTTTATCCCATGAGATACCACATTCATGCTTGGAATATGGCATGGGGGTGATTGGTTGAAAGAAAGATTTGGTTCAACCCAATATATGGTTGGGTGGTACGTGGAAGTCCCTAACTTGGTTGGCATTTTCGTATGTTAATATGAGCTATTTTTCTATTGTGATCTATGAGCACTTGTACTTGTATTATGTTGATTTTATGGCAGATTTTCATGGGTCCTATTCTGGTTATATGTTGGTTATATCCATGGTTCTTTGATATGCTCTAACTATGACCCTTGTTCAAGATTTGATAAGTATTTGAATGGTTGATGAATGCATGTGCTAACAAGTGTTGTTGCAACTATCTTGAGAGGGCATAGAGCCTTCTTGGTGATTCCCATATGAAGTTTAGAAGTTCATGTTCATATATGCATCCATGACCTGGAGCTTATACGTTTATCATATGTATAACGAAATGTCTATCATGTTCCAAGCATGTTTTGGTCAAGATCTTGTTCAAGTTTTGAATAGGTAGTCTTGCTATCACCTTATTTATGTTTCTAGAAAGTTACAGGCAGTTTTGGGCAATGGTGTAACAACCCCTGATGAAAAGTCGTAATAAAATTAATAAAGAAAAAATAAGACAAAGGCCAAGGGACACTTATTCCAAGATGAATGTTGGGCAAAATATCTTAGTGGGAATCATTTGTTGTGTATTATGGCTAAGGGGAAATTGGAAAAGATAATGGCAAAGGCTTTGAAAAGGAAAAAAGACATTATTGACGTTTATTTTATGAAATGAAGGAAAATAGGAGAAAACGAAGGTGAAAAGTGACAGCTTGCATGTGAGGAGAAAATTGAAGGAAAATTAAGTGAAAATGAAGAAATTAGAGGCATCAATAATAAAAAGACATCAGAGCATCATTTGGTATCATTTTGTCAGTTCAATTTCAGAATTGGTTTCATAGAGGAGAAGAGCACTAAGAGAAGGAAAGAAATCAAGAAAAGGAAGGACACGGAAGGATAAGGAAAGAAAAGGAAAGCAAGGATCAAGTAAGAAAAGGTTGGATCAAGCAACTTCAACATGAATACTTGCAGGTAACTGGTTGCATGTATGATTTCCTGGTTAGTTTTGGCATTCATGGTATGTGCATGTGTGTATTGAATTTCAATGTTGTCAATGGCATGCATTTTACCTGGTTTTGATAGTGGTTTTTAGCCTTGCCTTTCCATTTTCATATAACCATGGTGTGATGGGATTTTTTCTCAGTTGAGCTCTGGATTTCTTGAAGGTTTTGGATCCGGGTGAGGTGGTCTCAGGAAAATCCCAAGGGTTGGGGGTGGAGATGGTCTTCTCCAGGAAGTCCTCAACAGGTGGGTGGAGGAAAGAAAATTCCTCAAGGGATGGTGAAGGAATTTTGAGGCATCTAGGCTTAGTTTGGTTTTGTTATCTCAGGAGTAGTTTATGTGAGATCGCAGTATGGTGAGGGTGGAGGTGGTATAACCTATGGATTCCCTTGGCTGTTTATGGATTGGTTTATCCAATGAGATCCCACATTCATGATTGGAATATGGCATGGGGGTGATTGGCTAAAAGAAATATTTGGTTCAGCCCAATATATGGTTGGCCATTATGTGGAAGTCCCTAACTTGGTTGGATTTTGAATATGGTTAATAATAGATAAGTTTCTCTGGCCTTTGATAAGTAAATGTGCTTGTTATTATGTGGCTTTAATGGTTGTTCTATCATTGTTATCTATCTAGTTTTATGTTGGTTATAAGCATGGTTAGATAACATATCTAAGTATGGCTCTTATCAAATTTCATTCAATGAATGCATGACCTAATTGGTGTTATGACAACTATTGTGAGAAGGCATAAATCCTTCTTGTTAAACCTCAAATAAGTTTTCAGATCCTTATGTTCAGATATGCATTCATGATCTGTAGGTTGCATGTTCATCATGTGTTTGACGAAATTTTAGTCCTAGTTGGGAGAGGTTAGGTCAAGTACTAGTATAATTTTTTGTTTGGAATCCTTTTTTATATGTGATTCATCATTTATGGAAGTTTCAATGAGTTTTGGGCAAAGGTTTGAGTCTTAGCCCTTAAAAAGTGGCTCAGAACTCAAGGACGATGGCACAAAATTCCCTGAAAATGTCCACAGTTACTAGGAAGAAATCCTATGGGAGTGAATGAATGGTTACAGTCGGTTGGAGACCTTGGCAAGGGAGTGAATGAGGCTCTAGGTTAGTAAAACATAGAGTTAACTTAGGGGTTGGACACCTGGAGTGGTTGGGTTGCTCCTGAAGGTCTTGTGGCACTTGAGGAAGGTTAGTAAAGTCTTAAGTTGTCGACTCTATTTCCTTAAGGTCATATAGGAGGTTGAGTCTTATCATAGCGACCCTCATCTCATGTTTACCCTGGGAAACCCGATGAAAGTGGGTAAATGTGGGAGGAGTTGGTTACAGGGTGGTATCAGAGTGGGTTGAACTCTCTTTGTGTAAAATATGATGTTTTCAAGGTTATGGTTGTCATGTATGGGGTCATGGTACATAGTTGGTATGGTCATGCAAGATGTTGTTATATTGATGTTATTATTATTATATATGTATCATGCTAATGTGGATTGATTTTTCATATGAGATAAGCCTCCTCTGAACGTCATGAGTTATGGTTTTCATTTTGGTATCTATTTGGTTTATCTAACATGGCCTACTTGTAGGAAGAAGAGAATCAGAGATGACGAACAAAATGGTAGACTATAGATCCTGTGACTCTCCCTATAGATCAGTTGCGCAACAAGGAGATGAGTATTCTCTTAGCATAGCATATACATTGAGGAGTTTGAGGGCATAGATCAGAAGTTGCAAAGCAGATAATGAGAGGTTGGTTGAGGCTCATTAAATACTTGCAAGGGCTTAGGAAAGGCAAACAAAAGTAAATGCAGTGATTCTTCAAAGCTTGTTGGTTTTGCATAGATAGGGAGAGTTGAGGATCAATCAAGAGCAAGAAGAGAAAACTAATGGAGCCTATGGTAGAAGGTTTCGGTCCAAATACAGGTTGGATAAAGGGGATACAGTCATAGGTGACATATCACTAGATACACTTGACAAGAGGACTGGTATGTATGAGAATCATTCTATTTCCTCATCTAGGAGAGATTATCACCATCATCACCATCACCATCCTTATAGGAGGATGAATTAATTGCTTGAGGAGTTCAATAAATTCAAGCCTCCTACATTCGATGGAGAGATGAAGCAATCGGAAGATGCATAGGCATGGTTTCTTAAGATGAATAAATTATTTAGATTGCATAGTTATTCAGAGAACATGAAATCCAAGATAACCACCTTTATCCTCAAAGGGAAAGTAAATATTTGGTGGGAAGATGTGAAGAACATTAAGGGAATTTGAGAAGAGGAGTTGATTTGGGATGATTTTGAGAGACTCTTCAAGAAGAAGTACTTATCTGAGAGATACTATGATGTCATAGCTAAGGAATTTTATGAGTTGTAGATGGGTTCTATGAAAGATGATGATTATACGAGCAGGTTCCTAGAGTTGTTAAGGTATGTGCCTTACCTCAAGGATGAGAAGGCTAAGATTCAGAGATTCATCAGTGGGTTACTAGTAGCATATAGAGACTGAATTTAGTTTGATGAGCCTAGATCATTGGAGGAGGCCATCCGGAAGTTGAAACATTGTTATGGGCAGTCAAAGCACAAAGATGAACCTAAGCGTGATTTGAAGGGGAACAAAAAATTTAAAGGGAATTGATAATCGAAGCAGGGAAGACCTTAAAGGTAGGTGAGAAATAAAATGTTGCTCCTTACAAGAAGTTCATTGTAGTTGACAAGGGACATGGGTCACAACCTGGAGAGCAACAAAATAGAGGTGATCGTAGGGGACCATTGCAGTGTTGGATATGTGGCACAGATCATCACAAGAAGGATTTTCCATTGTACGAGGATGGTAGACCTTAGATCTATATGCTCAGGAGGTACAAACAGTTGGGGATGTTGGTCATAGCATTCCTCGAATTTATATAGTTGTGGAAAAAAAGCAGCAAGATCACCAACCATCCATTATTGAGATGGTAGGTAAGCTCTGTGGTCAAGTTATTTCTATTTTGGTTGATACTAGATCTAATTATATTTATGTTAACCAAGAACTGGTGGATAAGTGTGGATTGAGAAAAAAAATGCATGCAGAGTCTTGGTTGGCGTAGTTGGCTATAAGTACTAAGAAGAGAGTTCATCATTGGGTAAAAGCTTATGCATTTGAGTTGAATGGTATTCCTACAACAACACATTTGAGTATAATGCCACTAGGATCATGTAGTATGCTTTTAGATATGGATTGGTTGTATCTTCATATGACCAAAGTAGATTGCTATGACAAGGGCATTGAGTGTCTAGATGATAATGGGGAAAATATAATTTTCCAGGAAAAAAGAATCCTACAGTAGTGAGGATGGTCACAACTATGTAGGTTAAGCACAGTTGTAGGAAAGGGTGTGTAATGTTTGTAGTTCATATTTCCAATGACAAGGGTAAGGATGTTGAGGATGCATAAATATTCAAGAGGTACCCTGTATTAAAATAGTTTCAGGATGTGTTTCCAGTAGAGATTCCAGAGTTGCATCCCCATAGGGAAGTGGATTTTTTTGTTGAGTTGGTACCAGGAGCAACACTGTTGAAAATAGCAACAAGAAATGCTATAAATAGCATTTCAGGATATATTCCAATTTTAATTTGTCCTTGAATTAAAATTGAGAATTAAAATTCGAATTTAGTCTCACCAGTTGTTTGAAAAATAATTAATTAGTTAATCTTGAGTTAATTAGTTGAAGAAATTCAAACATGAAGTCTTTGTGAAGTCATGCAACAGTTATCCCTTTGATTGAGGAAGTTATCCCTTAATTAAGGAGATACGGATGAGTTGTATTTGAGTTGTAATTAGTTAGCTCAATTAATCGAGTTAATTCCAGTTAAATTAGTTCCAAATAGTTTGTGGAACTAATTGTGAGTTTAGTCAGTTAATGCATGCATGCTTGCAACCAATGTTCTCCAGATAACTGAATATTCTCTCATAAATAACTCATGCATGTCAGTTCAGACAAAGACCCAGTTGAGATTAAAGGCAGGGACAATGTACTATCAATTGCAAGAATATTCCTATGAGAAAATCTCTTGCATGCAGAAGGAATTCATTCCTTGAGGATTGTGCAGTTTCTACAGAGGCAAGAGCAATGTGTGTGATCATTATCACACTACGTAAAAGTTGGAGCACCAGGGAAAATTTTGCAAGGAAATAGGAGGCTTGGAGGATAGAGGAGAAGGCATATGCATTGTCTATTTTGTCTATGAGCAACACTGAGGGATTGTACTAATTGTTGGATAGCTTGAGAACTAAAGATTTGTGTAATCCTGAGATATTTCCACTTGTATGATAATACAGATAGCGGGATTTTTAGCTGAGGCTTTCCCCAGAGTATTCTTCTATGTTTCATGTGTGATTGAATCTTCTTCTCAGTTATATGTGTTCTGTTTGATCTTGCTCGAAATCGATTAAGCTTCTGCAAGTTTGATAGAAGAAGTAGATTAAGTATTTTTCTTTAGTACATTGCATAATCAGTTTAATATACAGTGAGAATTTCTACATGGTATCAGAGAAAAGGTGATTAGAGATGTGAACAACATATTGAGAAGGGAAAAGTTCCAAGTTTGAAGTTCTTGATTGTAGGTACAAAATCGATTTCTTATCACACCTCAAAGTTCACCAATGGCGTTCAATTGCTTGAGACTCGAGTATGCCCTACATGGCAGCTCAAATTACATAGCATGGAAGATCGCATGGAAGTGAAGATAATGGTTTGAAGGATTTCATTGATCAAGAAATCCCCAAGCCAACATCAACTAATGCCCAAGAATTGGTGGAATGGAAGAAGTGTGTGGCGAAAGCTAGGAGGATGTTTCTAGAGGGAGTTTGAGACCATATTGTCTCGAGTATCCATGGGAAGGAAACTCCATTCCAAATGTGGAAGACATTGAAGGACCTATATCAGAACAATAGCGACTAGAGGAAATTGGCGCTGAAGGATAAGCTTCGGAAAATCAAGTGTGAAAAGGGAAACACGATTTCTACATATCTGAACAAGATTACCACCTATATAGATGAGCTTGGAAGTGTAGGAATAATGATAGCCGATGATGATATGGTGAGCCTTGCTCTCCTCGGTCTTCCAAAGAGTTGGAATACCAAATATGGTTCTTCATCTAGGCATGATGAAGAAAATATAGCCTTAGCCAGTAAGGTGAGGAAAGGGAAAGGGAAGGCTTCCCATTCCAAATTGAGTTCTTCCCATGGTGGGAAGAATATTGACAAATCTAAAGTGAGATGCTTTAATTGTCATGAGGTGGGCCATTATGCAACTAATTGTCCATTGAATAAATCCAAGAAGGGATCCTCTAAAGGATCAGAAGGTGAGGCACTGGCCTCTCAGTTCAAATAGGATTTTACCCTCATCGCATGCATGGTTTCATCGATGGTGGGTTGTGTTTGGTACCTGGACAGTGCAGCCTCATTCCACATGACCGACGATAGGAGTTTATTTAGTACCTTGGAGGAGAAAGACCTCAAGATGCTCATAGAGATGGTCGATGATGGAAAGTACTGTGTTTCAGGTGAAGGTACAGTTGTTTTTCAGAGGGAGCATGGAGCTCCTCTCACCCTGACTGATGTAAAGTATGTGCCTGGATTGAAGAAGAACTTGGTATCGGTCATGATGTTGGAAGACAAAGGCTATGATGTAGTCTTTAGTAAAGGGAAGCATTCCTGAGACACATAGCCACAGGTCAAACCAAGAGGATTGGGATTCGAGTGAATAATCTCCACAAGCTGGGGGTAGATGACTGTGCTGCATTTAGTTCCAAAGCAGAATTCGTGCAAAGCCAAGATATTGGCAGGTTATGGCATAGACGGTTGGGCCACTTGCATCATGGGTCCTTGAAGATAATGCAACAGATTTCTACCAGACTTCCCAAAGGTAAAATTGAGCAAGTGGACTCATGCAAAGGTTGTACCTTGGGTAAGTATGAAAAATATTCCTTTCATGATCGAGACAGTCGAGCTGAAGCAATCCTAGAGCGAGTTCAAACAGATGTGTGTGGACCATTATCGATAGCCTCCACCGTGAAACAAAGGTATTATGTGATTTTCATTGATGATTTCTCTCGTAAATGTTGGATCTATTCCATGCAGAAGAAGGATCAAACCTTCTCAAATTTTTGTGAGTTCAAAGCTTTGGTTGAGAAAGAATCAGGGAAGAAGATCAGGGTCTTGAGAATCGACAATGGTGGGGAATATGTCTCTCAAGAGTTTAAGGACTTATGTGCAGCGGAAGGAATTAAATGGGAATTAATGGCACCTCATAACCCACAACAGAATGGGGTGGCCGAGAGGAAGAACATAACGATTGTGGGGACAGCTCGGGAGATGTTGCATGACCAAGGCCTACCACTTCATTTGTGGGTTGAGGCATGCAACACAACGGTCGATTTGCAGAATAGAAGCCTACATCACATTCTTGGGATGAAGACACCAGAGGAAGCTTTCTCCAAGAAGAGACCAGTTGTGGGTCACTTCAGGATCTTTGGCTCATCGGTATATTTCCATGTGACCAAGGATGCCCAGAAGAAACTTGAGATGAAAACAGAGTTGGGGATACTTGTGGGTACACTGATACACCCTACAACTATGGGGTGTATTTTCCTACCAGTCGGAAGACAGTGGTTCGCAGAGATCTTAAGTTTGATGAGAAGAAGGCCATGCGAGTTTCCATTGAGAGGGAGCTCCAACTACTGGGTGTGGAGGAACTTTTGGTTCCTAAGGAGGAGGAGCCTCAGACTGATGCGAAGCAGTCGCATGCAGAGGTTCCATGAGTGGAGACATCCACTCAAGCAGAGCCTTCCAGAGATGGGAGGAAGTGCACGAGAGAAGCTGACAGATTGTTGTTAGATGCGAGAGAGAATGTGGGAGAACCATCTTCTCAGCGCAGACAGAGGAGGTCACCTGATAGGTACACTGGATACATGGCCCTTGTTGGGGAATGTGTTGAGACCGAGCCATCTTCCTTTGAGAAAGCAGTGCAACAACCGATTTGGGTTGATGCTATGGTGGAGGAGTATGACTCCATAGTTCAGAACAATGTTTGGGATGTGGTTCCAAGACTGGAGAACAAGTTATTTGTGAGTTCCCATTTGCTTTACAAGGTAAAGCAAGCTACTAATGGTAGTGTGGAGAAACATAAGGCAAGATTTGTTGCTCGTGGTTTCTCACAGGTCAAGGGGATCGACTATGATGAGACTTTTTCTCCTATAGAAAGGTATTGGTCTATCAAATCGATGTTGGAACTATCATCACAGTTGGGTTGGAAGATCCATTAGATGAATGTGAAGACTGCATTCCTCAATGGCAAGATTGAGGAAGAGGTGTACATAGAGCAGCTGAAAGGTTTTGAGACCTTTGATCCTGAGTCGCATGTGTGCCGACTCAAGAGAGATTTGTATAGGCTAAAGAAAGCACCTCGTGCTTGGTACACCAAGATCGACAACTACTTCACCTGGTTGGGCTTCACAAAGAGTGAAGCAGATGCCAACTTGTACCACATCATGGTGGAAGGTAAGGAGTGGATCATTCTTCTTTATGTTGATGATCTGATATTGACAGGTGATGATCAGTTGATCATGTCTTGCGAGGAGGACCTTGCAAGTGAGTTTGAGATGAAAGACATGGGTCTCATGCACTACTTTCTAGGCATGGAAGTGTGGCAGAAGGATGGGGAAGTGTTTGTGTCTCAAGGCAAGTATGCCAATGAGATACTCAGGATATTCCACATGGAGAAGTGCAAGCCCATGCAGACTCCTATAGTAGGTAACTAGAGGAAGGAGGATGGTACTTCAGGAGAAGTAGTAGAAGCTATTGTGTATCGGCAGCTTGTGGGTTCACTGATGTACTTAGTGAACACATGACCATATTTGTGCTATGCGGTGAACCAGTTGAGTCAAGCTATGGTTCAGCCTACCAAGATATTTTGGAAGGCGACTAAGTATGTTTTGAGATGCCTTAGAGGCACATCTCAGTATGGATTATGGTACAAATGGATAGAGGGATTGGAGCTACAAGGCTTCACAGATGCAGATTGGGCAAGGAGACCATCAGATCGGAAGAGCACATTAGGAGGAATTTTCAACGTTGGTTCAGCTGCAGTTTCTTGGTACAGTAGGAAACTGAGGTCAGTTGCACTCAACTCAGTAGAGGTTGAATACATGGCTACAAGTCAGGCAACATGTGAGGCCATTTGGATGTGGAAAATTCCAGTTGGTTGTTTGATCAGAGGATGGATACAACTGTGATCTATTGTGATAATTAGAGTTGTATCAAACTCTATGAGAATCCAGTATTTCATGACAGGTCCAAGCACATCGACATTTGGTATCATCATCTTAGAGACTGTGTGGCGAGGAGGATCATGTTGTTGCAATATATTTCGATCGAGGAGCAAGATGATGACATTTTGACTAAGGCATTATCAAAGTGTAAATTTGAGTTCCATAGAGACGGGATTGGGGTGGCAGATAATCCCTTTCTTCTTGAGAGGGAGTGTTGAAAATAGCAACAAGAAATGATAAAAATAGAAATGCTATAAATAGCCTTGCTATAGATAGCATTTCAGGATATATTCCAATCTTAATTTGTCCTTGAATTAAAATTCGAATTTAGTCTCACCAACTATTTGAAAAATAATTAATTAATTCATCTTGAGTTAATTAGTTGAATAAATTCAAACATGAAGTCTTTGTGAAGTCATGCAACAATTATCCCTTATTGAGGAAGTTATCCCTTAATTAAGGAATAAGGATTAGTTGTACTTGAGTTGTAATTAGTTAGTTCAGTTAACTGAGTTAAGTTCAGTTAAATTAGTTCCAAACAGTTTGTGGAACTAATTGTGAGTTCAGTCAGTTAATGCATGCATGCATGGAACTAGTGTTCTTTGAATAACTGAATATTCTCTCATAAATAACTCATGCATGTCAGTTCAGACAAAGACCCAGTTGAGATTAAAGGCAGGGACAATGTACTATCAATTGCAAGAATATTCCTATGAGAAAATCTCTCGCATGCAGAAGGAATTCATTCCTTGAGGATTGCGCAGTTTCTACAGAGGAAAGAGTAGTGTGTGTGATCATTATCACACTAGGTAACAACTGGAGCACTAGGGAAAATTGCGCAAGGAAATAGGAGGCTTGGAGGATAGAGGAGAAGGCATATGTGTTGTCTATTCTATTTATGAGCAACAGTGAAGGATTTTACTAACAGCTAGATTGTATAATCCTGAGATATTTCCACTTGTATGATAATATAGATAGCGGGGTTTTTAGTTGAGGCTTTCCATGGAGTATTCTTCTGTGTTTCATGTGTGATTGAATCTTCTTCTCTGTTATATGTGTTCTGTTTGATCTTTCTCAAAATCGATTAAGCTTCCACAAGTTTGATAGTAGAAGTAGATTAAGTATTTTTCTTTAGTACATTGCATAATCAGTTTAATCTACAATGAGAATTTCTACAAGCACCAACACCAAAGGAAACTTACCAGAGGAGCACTCTAGAATTAGTAGAGTTGAATTTACAGCTGAAAGAAATGCTTGATAAGGGATAGATTAGGCCAAGTGTATCGTCTTGGGGTGCACTAGTGTTGTTCATGAAGAAGAAGGATGGTACTCTTAGATCATGCATTGATTACAGGTAGTTGAACGAGGTGGCTATGAAGAACAGGTACCCATTGCTGAGGATTGATGACTTGTTTCATCAATTAAAAGAAGTAGTAGTGTTCTCGAAGATTGATCTAAGATCAGGGTAGCATCAAGTACACATCAAGGAAGAGGACATCTACAAGACTTCTTTCAGGACCAAGTATAGAAATTATGGGTTTGTTGTGGTTCCTTTTGATTTGACTAATGTCCCAACTACTTTTATGCATTTGATGAATAATGTTTTGCACCCTGATCTGGACAAGTTTGTATTGTATTCATTGATGATATATTGATATATTCTAATAATGAAGAAGAGCATGCCAAACACCTAGAAACAATATTGAGATTTCTAAGAGAGCATCAGTTGTATTCTAATCTTAGCAAGTGCAACTTCTTTTAGACATAGGTACATTACTTGGGACATGTTGTCTCCAAGGAAGACATAATAGTAGATCCAGAAAAGATAAGGGCTATCATGGAGTGGGAAACTCCTAAGAATGTGGATGAATTTAGTTAATTCATGGGGCTAGTAGGTTACTACAGGAGGTTCATCAAGAACTTATCAGACATTGCATATCCTATTACATCATTGCAAAGGAAAGGTAAGAAATTTGAATGGACAAAGGAGTGTGTGGCCAGTTTTGAGTAGTTGAAGCAGTTGTTGACCAATGCTATAGCTCTTAAGATTGTAGATCCAAACAAAGAGTTCATGTTGTGTACAGATGCCTGCAAGGGAGGACTTGATGGGGTCTTGATGCAAGAGGGACAGGTGGTGTGTTATCAGTCCAAGAAGATGAATGAGAATGAGAAAAACTATGTGACTCATGATCTTGAATTGGAAGCTATTATTCATGCCTTGAAGATGTGGAGGCATTATATTCTTGGCAAGAGGTTTGTATTAATGAGAGATCATAATGGGTTGAGATATATGTTTGATGAACCAAATCTGAATGCCATACATGCTAGGTGGTTGGCCATGATCAGTGATTTTGACCTTGAGATCAAATAAACTAAAGGTAAGGAGAACAAGGTTGCAAATGATCTCAGTAGGAGAGTGAAAATGAACCATGTTATACAAGTGAGCTCTTATGGGATAGATTTACCAAACCATATCTTATAGGAAGGCCAGGATGATGACAAGTACATGAAACTTAGGATTATGTTATAGCAGGGTACAGGTGATCAGGATGTAGACTATCATCTCACAATAGATGGTTTGATGAGATTTAGGGACAAGATCTATGTATTGGATGACAATGGGCTCAAGGAGATTATCTTGAGGGAGTTTCATGTCAAGCCACATTCAGGTCACCCAAGATATCAAAAGATGTTGAAAATAGTGAAGAAGTTATACTATTGGCCAAATCTGAAGAAGGAAGTGGCAGATTTTGTGGTTAGATGTTTGGACTGTTAACAGGTGAAATTAGAGTGTAAGCATCCAAGTGGGTTGCTTTAGCCTATTTAGATTCTAGAATGGAAATGGGAGGTCATTTCCATGGATTTCATTATAGGTCTTTCGAGGACATCACGACATCATGATTATATCATGGTTGTGGTCGATAGATTGAGAAAGGTAGATCACTTCATTCCAATGAAGACTACTTACTTAGCTAGTGAGGTGGCATGGGTCTTCATTAGGGAGATCATGATATTGAATGGTTTTCTAAAGAATATTGTGTTAGACAGGGATGTTAAGTTCACTTCCAAGTTTTAGAAGGAGTTGTTTGCAGGTTTGGGGATAGATTTGTCCTTCATTATAAATTATCATCTGCAGATAGATGGAAATACAAAGAGGGTCAACAAGGATTATGGAGGATATGTTGAGGATGTATGTCATGCACCAATAGAGGAGATGGGAGGAGTACCTTCCATTGGTCAAGTTTTCTTACAAAAATGGTTATCAAGAGTCACTGAGGATGAGTCCATTTGAGGCACCATATGGGCATAGTTATAATAATCCCATTAGCTAGAGTGATCTAGTGAACAAGTTACTTATTTGACCAGATATGTTTGCAGAAATGGAACAGGAAGTGCATGTTATAAAGAAGAATCTAAAGGTAGCGCAGGACAGGTATAAGAGTTATGCAGACCAACATAGGAAATTTAAGGAGATTCAAGTTAGGGAGCATGTGTATTTGCGCATCAAGCCTAAGAAGAGATCCTTAAGGATTGGATCATGTGCCAAGTTGGCACTATCATATTGCAGGTCTTTTGAGGTCCATGAGAGGATTGGACCAACGGCCTACATACTTGGACTACTTCTGATGGTGAAATTCGATGATGTTTTCCATGTTTCATTGCTTAAAATATACGTAAAGGATGTTGATCATGTTATTGATTGGTCTATATTGGATGTGGAACCAGAAGGAGAATTCCAACCAGAACCTCAGTGCATATTCGAGTGGATATAGATCATACTCCAGAAGAGAGCAATCAAGCAGGTTAAAGTGCAGTGGAAGCACTTTGGGCCCCATGAAGCTACATGGGAGATCGTTGATTAGATGCAAGATATGTATCCTTCATTGTTTACTGGTGGAGGCAAATGCATTTTTGGTATTTGTACATATTTTTGTAAATATCGTAATGAATTTTGTTATAAATATCTAATAAGCGGTATGGTTGTCATGTCTTTAATGATGTTTTTTCTTTTGAGCACGTTGTTCATTGTAAACACTGGAACAAGCTAGGTTATAAAGCTCCATGAGTAGTATGTTTTTGTTTTTAGCAGTTTTTCTAGTTGTAGGTGCCATAAAACACTGAGGACAGTGTTCCCCTAAGGGGGAGGAGTTTGTAACAACCTCGGGTTAAAATTCATGTAATAAAATTAATAATGGAAAAATAAGACCAAGGTTAAGGGACAATTATTTCAAGCTGAATGTTGGGAAAAATATCTTAGTGGGCATCACTTATTTTGTATTATGGCTAAAGGAAAATTGGCAAAGGAAATGACAAAGGCTTTGAAAAGGAAAAAAGGAATTATTGGCATTTGTTTTATGAAAATAAAGGAAAATAGGAGAAAAGGAAGGTGAAAGGTCACATGTTACATGTGAAGAGGAAATTTAAGGAAAAATGAAGAAATTAGAGGCATCAATAATAAAAATACATCAGAGCATCAGTTGGTAGCCTTCTATTAGTTCAATTTTAGAATTGGTTTTAGAGAGGAGAAGAGGACCATGAGGAGAAGGAAAGAAAACAAGAAAAGGAAGGACAAGGAAGGACAATGAAAGAAAAGGATAGCGAGGATCAAGCAAAAAAAGGTTGGATCGAGCAGCTTCAACAGGAATACTTGTAGGTAACAAGTTACATGTATGATTTCCTAGTTGGTTTTGGCATGCATGTTATGTGCATGTGTGTATTTGGTTTCATTGTTCTCAGTGGCATGGATTTTGTCACATTTTGATAGTGGCCTTTATTCTTTCCTTGCCATTTTCAGATAGCCATGGTGTGATGGGATTCTTTCTCAGTTTAGCTTTAGATTGCCAGAAGGCTTTGGATCCTTGTGAGGCGGTCTCAGGAAAATCCCAAGGGTTGGGGGTGGAGATTATCTTCTCTGGGAAGCCTTCAAAAAGTGGGTGGATATAGGAAAAATTATCAAGGGATGGTGAAGGAATTATGAGGAATATGGGCTTGGTTTGGTTTTGTGATCTCAGGACCAATTTAGGTGAGATCATAGTATGGTGAGGGTGGAGGCAGTTTAACCTTTGGATTCCCTTGGTTGTTTATGGATTGGTTTATTCCATGAGATCCCACATTCATGCTTTGAATGTGGCACGAGGGGGATTGACTGGAAAGAAGATTTGGTTCAACGCAATCTATGGTCAGGTAGTACGCATAAGTCCCTAACTTGGTTGGCTTTTGCATTTGGTTAATAAGAGCTAAGTTTCACTTGTATTTGATAAGTAAATGTACTTGTTGTTATCTGGTTTTAATGGTTGTTCCATCATTTTTATCTATAGGGTTTTATGCTAGTTATAAGCATGGTTATATGATAGATCTAATTATGGCTCTTATCACATCTCATTCAATAAACATGGGGTTAATGAATGAATGGCCCGATTAGTGTTATGATTGATATTGTGAGAAGGCATAAATCCTTCTTGTCAAATATTAGATAAGTTTTCATATCCTTATGTTCAGGTATGCATTCATGACATGTAGGTTGCACGTTCATCATGTGTTTTATGGAATGCCAGTCCTAGTTGGGAGAAGTCAGGTCAAGTTCTACTTTAAGTTTTGGTTTGGAAGGCCTTGTTTCTATGTGATTCATCATTTCTGGAAGTTTCATTGAGTTTTGGGAAGAGGCGTGAGTCATTTCCTTAAAAAGTGGCTTAGAATTTGGGGTCACTTGCATAGAACTAATTGAAAAAGTCCACAATCACTAGGAAGCAAGCCTATGGGGGCGACTGGAGGGTTATAGTTGCTTGGAGACCTTAGCAAGGGAGTGAATGAGGCTCTAGGGCAGTGAAACAAATATTTAACTCAAGGGTTGGACTCCTGGAGGGGTTGGGTTGCTATTGGAGGTCTTGTGGCACCTAAGGAAGGTCAGTAAAGTCTTAATTTGTTGACTCTATGTCCTTAAGGTCATATAGTATTTTGAGTCTTATCATAGTGACCCTTAGCTCATGTTTACCCTAGGAATACTGGTGAAAGTGGGTAAATGTGGGAGGAGTCAGTTACAAATGTTCCAGAGGATTTTTTGAAAATGTGGCATAGATATCACGACCATATGAATAGAACAATGGATTTTGGGTCATAGTCAATGAGAGATAGGCTTGTGAGTGTGGTTGGGGCCTCATAACTGCATGCATGAGGTGTCAAGGGTGCAGTTGTGGGGTTAGGTTAGTGAAAAATAATTCTAGCCTAGGGATTAATCACCTGGGGTGGTTCTCAGGCCCCTGAGTGATTTGTAGTCCATGGGGTATGGCAGCAAGCTTTCAGTTTGTTGGCCCCACTTCCATAACTAGAATTTGGAGGTCGGGTCATGTCATAGTGTTATCACCAAAAAATGATCACCTAGCCATTTCTAACTAGGTGGATCTAAATACACCATGTAGATTTAATTTTACCATAGTAAAATCACTTTCACCATGGAAAATAATTTAGTAAATATTTTTTTTAAATTATTTCTGATTAAAATAAAAAAAACCTATGAGAATAATTAGATAAATCATCATTTATTTAATTTTCTCTAGGAATAATTATTCCTTGTCACATTTGACTAAATCCTTTAGGAATATTTAAATAAATCATTATTTATTTAATTTTCCTTATTTAAGTTATTATAATAATTATTAAATCACTATTTAATAAGTATTTTGATTTCACACCATTCTTAATTCTCGTGAAATAATTAATAAAGAATTTTATTTGTTAATTATTTCTAAATAAAGATATTTAACCATTTTAAATGTATTTTTCTCTTTCCGATAAATATAATAAAGTATTCCAAGCTGTTAGATCTTGATTTGGTTAATATTATTTTACTAGTTTCCATTTTCGAGTTTAACTCAATACTTTGTTATAAATAAGAGGGTTTTTCATCCATTCCTCACCATGATCATAATCATCATCACCATTATCGTTTTTTTTTTCTTTTGAGGTCCTGTTTTGAGTTCTCCACTTGTCTGGGTTTTTCACATATTGAGAGAGAAGATCATTTTTTTGAAGCATCAAGGACATCAAAGGACCCATTCCATGGAGGGGGACTTACAAACCCATCTGTAGATCTCCTTCACGAGGTGTTTTTAATAAAATATTTATTTGTTTGAAGTATTTCCATTTGAGTTATTGCATCAGATATTTTCTATTGCTGCTTTCTATTTTGGATCGTCTATACTTTTATTGCAGGTTTTCCATTTTTTTTGCAGATTTGAATCACTAGCAGCCATTAAGTTATTGTTAGGGTCACTTGTCACCTAGTGACTTGAGTGAAGTGTTTTTGGTACAACTTCCAAGAAATTTCACACTAACAAATTGAGTCCCCGAGGTTGAAGGTATGAGTAAGGGTGGACCCACCCATCACCCCATTGGAGGTCGAGGCTTTGATTCCCGACGAGTCTTGTTAATAATACATGTCATCAATAATCGAATACACCACCCACTATAAGGGATCTACCCATTTCCCCATCGATGGTAGGGGCCCCAGTCCTTCATATAATGGTTTATGTAACAACCCTTTTGCTACCCTTCTTGTAAGTGTCAATATGAATTGTAATTCATGTAAATAATTTGGAAACATAAACAATTGAGTTGATGAGAGAAATGGGCACGGATTTAGAAATATAAGCAACTATCCATTGTACTTATTTCACCACCTATCTCATTGGTGGATTTATGGCACTACTAGTGCAAGCATTGAATTCAGGAATGGGCTTCTTGAGTGAAGGACAAGCAATGTAGTCTCGATTCTCATGGAAAGCATGGGCATGGTAAACATGTATGGAAAATGTATGAGAAGAAAAGACTGACGGGAGGCAAGATGTAGAAAGTGAGATGAAAGAGAGACATAAGCAATAGACATATTACCTAGTGGTGTCAAGAATGAGAGAGCTCAATGAAAAAAAGAAAATAACAATGAATGTGCAAGGAAAAGAGAACACAAAGATTGAGATTGGTAGTGTACGTGGATCTACTTGAAGAGATAATATTTATCTAACCTCTCTTCTATGTTTGGTATATCATTCCTTGTGTTTTCTAAGGCCAATGTCTATTTTCCTATGATTAATTTGGCTAGGGAGAGTTTTGTTGGCCGCATGGTTTTGACATTGTTGTGAACCTAGGATGTCTACCTAAGGAGTAAATCATGGAGTCAATTGTGTTGGCATCAATGTCAACAAGATTGTAATGTTTGCCATGATTATCATAGGCTTAATTATATGTTACTAAAGTGTGCCTAATTTTTGTGGAGGTTTTGCAAATGTTGGAGAAGGATTGAAGACAAATGGTAAAGTTATGGGCAGAGAGGAGATGATTTTCCCTAAGTTAGAGCAACTTCTTTGGGATGATAACTAGCACAAAGAAAGGATTTTAGTAACCTCATTGGGAGCCCACCTTATCCCTATGATGATCATCTCTTGGAGCTAGTTCTATCCTAGCAACAATGTGCTGTAGGTGAATTTCTGAGTTCCTATGCATGCACATAAAATACCATGAACATTTCCTAGAGTATTTTCCCGAGGTTTTTGATGATATAGAGTTTACTTGAGTTGGTATTCATTCTAGAAGGTTATTAAGTCAAAGATAAGTCTCTTATTGAATGAAGAAGATGAAAGATCAAGTCAAGGTGAAAAATGTCAGAGTATGAATAAGAGTGTTTGGCTCTCCACATCTATGTGTGATTATTTCTTGATCACTTCAAATATTTTATTTATAAGAGGAATATGAAGGATAGGTTGGTTCCTTTCAGAGTGAGAGATATTGTGGAGCATTGAGAGCCAATGGTTGAGAGTGATATAGTTTTAGCAGTTCATGAGTGCATGGATCAGAGCCTATAGTGAATTGTTTGATTTAGTTGTTTCATGTAGATCATATGTCAGAGGATGGTGGAGATATTATTTATTATATGCTTGGCATACTTGTGTTGTAGGGGTGAATTATTTGAGTGTCTCAGTGTATTGTTTGCTTCTTGTTGTCGATGTTGCAGATATTTATACATGTTACCATGGAAAAATTTATATGTTGTTATTATCATGTGTAGATAATGTTGGGATGATGTATTGGTTGAGTTTGAATTGAAAATATTAATTGTGTTAGAGAGGGTTGTGTTGTAGGAGTTTGCATATAGTATTGAGCATAGATTTTACATTGGGTCCAGTATGAAAAATGGGATGAAATGAGGCCCATAATTTTTGTATGATATTGTTGATTGGACCCTGGTCTAAAATATTTTGAAATGTGGTCCATAAGATAGCTTGAAGGTTGGAGCCTTCATTGAGGAAAGTAGTCACTTGCTATGATAGGGTGTAGCAAAATCGTTTGAGTAGAGGCCTAAGAAATTTGGAGTGGTGACTTTTGTCCAGTGGTGGTAAAAAACAATTGGGTGTTGGGGAATCTTGTAGGTGGTGGCAGGAAAAGTTGTGGGAGTGGTGGCTTCCATCAGGTGGTTGGATACAAAGTTAAGGAAGTGGTGGATTCTGATAGGTTGTAGCCCGAGGCGAGAGTTTCTCATGTGATTGGCAAGTTGTGGCTTGTACACAGGTGGTGGTTAGTGATTCAAATTTAAAGAATATTATTGAATATTAATAAGAGGAAGACAATGAAGACAAACAACCAATGGTGGTTTTATCCATTTGGGTTTCCATCTTACATCCTTTTCCCTCTTATGTGTGATGTTATTGATGTTTTCTCCTATGTTTATGAAATTTGATGTTTCCATGATTATGTGCTTAAATATGCTTCTTATATGATTGTGGTTATGTTACATGTTGATTATATACTTGTGATGTGTTGCTAAACATTGATGATCCAATTATTTTGTAAGAAAAGAAAAAAAATGGTATAAGTTGATCATAGGACACAATATTTATTCACCTCCCCTCTCAGTATTGTTCATGCTTCCAATAAGTTCAGTGCAGTTGAAACACTTAGTTTTATCCTTAGGGATCATAAACTGCTAGGGTGTTAATTGGGGTTGATAAACCACCTTATAGGCTGACACACACCAGGTACTAGATAAAAGGACTAATGAAGTACTAAGTGTTAGCCTTGGGGTTAGTAAACTGATTACATACTTTCTTACTAAGATGATAAACCACATGGATAGTGGGATCATGAATCATGTAGTGTTAGCTTAGAGAAGCCAATTGGTAAACCACACTAATAGTGTGTTCATTCTCCCAAAACTGAGTTGTAACTCATTAAACCTTGGATGAACACATGTGTTTGGTTTTCTATTGGAAAAAGTGTCATTTGTAGGTTTTAACGCCGTATAGAAATTACCTGCATACAAATTCTAAATCATAGGAAAAATAAAAATGCGAGAGCATAACACATAAAACACATATACACAGAGATTTCCCAATGGATCTCAAAACCGAGACTACCAGCTTGATTTTTCATTATATTCCTTTCAATGTTACAATACATATTTATACATGCCGAAGCATCCAATACCATGGACCGAAAACCATCACGTCCAAAACCATGGACCAAAAACCATAGGTAGGTTCGCCCAACCTAATATAGGGTCCAAAAAAAAATTTCTCGGGGCGCTGCCCCGAACCCCGTAGAGGGGGGCTACCCGCCCCCCTCAAACCCCCAGACAGGGGGGGCTGCCGCCCCCCCTGTGACCCCCCAGCT
>APFE030739045.1:96728-125297 GCA_000404065.3 Pinus taeda | reverse complement strand
CCCCCTGTGACCCCCCAGCTACGCAATCGGCGCAACGAAGGGGGGGCTCCGCCCCCCCCGCTAACCCCCCGGTTCACTAGGTAGGTTAGTCGTGGAAAGAATATAACACAACCCAACATCATTATGGTGTTGTTATTGGAGGTAGTTGCTAAACCACCTGGAAAGTGGAATCTTCTTCTTACCAACTATTGATTTAGATATTGGTGAGAATACTTCTGAAAAATTACCTCCTCAAACTCCAAAGTCATCTTGGGGATGGTCAGATGCAAGAAATATTGTAGTGTAGCTAGCCTATGGGTGGGCGGAGAGTCAAAATCCCTCTGTTAGTTGCCAATAATTAACATATACACATAAGTGTATCTACTTGTACTTCTCTTTTATTATGAATGTTTAATGATGTTGTTATGGGTTATAACAATGAATGTATCAGTATTTCTTATGGAGGAATGGTGTTATTCCTAGTTTCCTTTAATAAGATGCATATGTGATTATTCTCATGGTTTGAGAGGGATTTGTAGATCTCTGTGATTGTTCATACTTTCCTGAGTGTAGGGTTAATTCCATAGTATGCATGAGTACTTATCACTTTGTGTGATTTATATTGTTTTTTATGTTATGAATACCATGGAAATTAGATTTCTTACTTATGGAATGGTGAAATTCTATTGTTTATGTTGTGCATCGCATGTTATATCATTGGATCATATAGTGCTTGTTGGATCCATTATGTGATTAATATAATGTTGTGTATCTAAATTCAATGTCTCAATTATAGTTTAACTGATTTCTGTGCTAGTTGGTAGGCATGTGGATAGTTTTATTTCCTTTACTATGGCCATGTTTAATGCATGGAATGTTGGTATGTGGATGAGGGATCCATCCCTGTCTAAATATTGATGTTGATCATTGCTTGTCATTGAGATTGTATTCGCATGTTATTGAAGTCCCCAAGACTTCTAAGCTTAGTTGTCTCTAAAAAACAAGCTTACACTCAAGTTGAATGATCCTTTCTATACTTGGAATAGAGTTAGACCTTAAGGAGGTGGAGAAATTTCCATCCAGAGACAAATATAATTATGTCCAAGGTAATAGAGATGTGCCACCATAACACAAGAATTTTGATATTTATTGAAAAAGGTTGAGGATTGAGAGGAGGCACAGAGTTAATAGTAGAGTGGTTTGGGAAAATTCCCATCACTTACCATCAATATTTATCATCGTGTTACAGAGGTGAGACTATGGTTTATCCAAGTGTTGGCGTCTTGGCGACATTGACATAGAGCACAATGAAAAGCCCTATTTGTTCTTAAATGGGAAAGTATTTCTTGTACAGAAGTACGGGACCCTGTGGAACCCATAACTTAGGCTGAGGCGGTAGATGCCATGTAGGAAAGGTAAGACTATGTGGTTTCCACATAGGATTCTAGATGACATGAATAAGTGAAGTGGAAAAAATATTGACATGGCATGCCAGTATTGTGAAATTAGACATGTGAAAATGGCCCTTTGAAGGGCCAAGCGACCATTTTTTGGGTGATGCATGGCTCCATTAGAGGATGCCACATGATAGGATGACATCACCCTGATGTCATCAAGGCACCATGGGAATAGGTGATGTGGAGGTTAGGTTGATGTGGCACCTAGAAGACACGTGGTGGTGGCTTTGTGGTGCCACCTAGCTTGGGGAATTCCACATGGCACTAATGTGGTATCCCACATAGTTAGGAGCCACATCACCATTGAGCTTGGGACTAAGGAGGTATTTGTAGTTCCTTTCTATCATGAGGCATAGAGTAGATAAGAGCCACAGAAGAGATAGGAGCCACAGGATAAAGATTATCTCTATTACCTAACTAGAAACAGTTTATGTCATGCCTTCAACATTAGTAAAAAGTACCCTTGGGGGCATAACATAATGGTGTGGTGGTGTTGTGGTGCTATGGCATGGTAGGCACCAAGTTGGACATCATGTGGGTAGGCAATTCCACGTGGGTACCAAATGGTAGATCCTTGCTAATGTGGTAAGGGATTAAGGGGCTTTACTTCAAATGGGTATAAATTTCAATCTAGAGGTTAGATTGATGAAAATTGTATATCATTGGAAAGCTCTTGATGAGATAAACACGATGGTATTTTATAAAGTGGGTTTTTCAAACTTTTTGTGAGAAGGAATTTTGTAACCCCATATTCATATTGATACCATGGAGGTTGGGTTAATTGAAAGTGACACCTCCCACTAGGCTTGTTACAAAGTAATATCAAAGAATCTAGGTTCAACACTTGGACTAGATGGGCCCAAGGCAAATGAAATGAAAGAGCAAATGTTCTACATTAGACCTTGGAGATAAACAAATGGAACTCTATTATAGAGTGCGATGTTTTATATTGATTGGTTGCTATGCGCAATCATGTGTTCGTCGTAGCACAATTACTGATGATTATGTTCTTATTGTTGACTTCCTGTTGTGTGCATATTAGTGTTGACATCATAATTGTGAAAGGATAGGCATGACAAATTTTAATATGCTAGTTTGTTTGCTAACTGACTTTTCAACTTGCAACTATTTTGGCTACTAGTCTCGGTAAATGGTTGATTTCAAACCT
This sequence comes from Pinus taeda, assembly GCA_000404065.3. NCBI lineage: Eukaryota > Viridiplantae > Streptophyta > Pinopsida > Pinales > Pinaceae > Pinus > Pinus taeda. Next base: position 122,693 of record APFE030739045.1, on the reverse strand, counting down.
AGTGATGATATGAATATAAACATTCGAATATGCACTTTGGATTCCTAGAATATGTGGCTGACATGAATTCTAGATGTGTGAGTAGTAGAAGATCAACATGCTTGGCATTGGCATGGAAAGGTAACAAGTCAATTGGTTTATGTGGATGTAACTAATATATATGTGTGTGTGATAGCACATAAGAATATCCATTTGCATCAGGAAATAAAAGCATGGAAAACAATTTTGTCATGTCCCTTCCTAAATTAATTTGGAACAAGACTAATTATTGCATTCTAGGGCCAATTTTGGAGATAGTGGGGCCTATTTGATTTTTATTAGGAGATTAGACTTAGGAGAAGTTATTTTGTTGTGTTTAAATTACACATGGGGGCCATGCACACTAGGGAAATACACACTCCCTGGTTCGGTTTGCATGAAGGTGGTTAATTTTTTCATGTAGGTGGTTAAGTGAGGGCCCATGAAGGAGGTAAAATTGGAGGGAAAAGTGCTCCACAAAATCTATATAAGGAAGGTAGCTCTCCTCATTTCATTCAACTTATTGGAGTATATCAGTTTCTCTTTGGTTGCTTGAGTGACTTAGTCGAGTCACTAGCTGTTTAGAACGAGTTCTTCAGGTAAAGAGCTCACCAACTCTTTGGGAGACTTCAAGTGCCTCCCTAGGAATGTTTTCTTCATTTCTGCGGGAGGAGGTTCACATTGTGATTCCCAAAGTAGAATTCCCTTCTAGGTTGTGCATATTATTGGGGCACATAGTGGAGAGGAGGCCAAGTTCATTGGTGGTGCTTAGCAGTGGAGATTTGACATGAGATTTTATGGAGATGAGGCTAGGGAGGATTGTTAGCATCTAGGAGAGTTTGGGAGTTTATTGAGCTTCTGGCTTGGCAGTGTGACTTTCGCACTACCTGGGCTAGTGAAGAGGCAATGTGGGGGAGCTCATTTGGTGGGTAGAGTATCAGTCCTTGAGGCTGATCTTTCCCATGCAGGTTAGAGGAGATATTTGGAGTGGTGTTTGCTTCCATTTTAGAGCTTGGAGGAGGACTTTGAGGTCATTCCTTGCAGGTCGTATTTTTGGAGTTGTTTGGAGGGTGTGGGCCATAGAAGAGGTCGAATTTGGGAGGTCAAAATATGGCCAAACCATTTCTGGGTTTTTGACAAGGATCCCAGATATAAAGTTTCAAAATTTTCTGAGCACTGGAAATGGGGTTTTCAGCCGTATCTTTGCAGCAGAAAGTGCAGAATTGCTGGGGATTGCACAGTGCCTTTGGGGGTCGATTTTGGGAGGTCAAAATCAGGTCAAACCATTTATGGGTTTTTGTGGGTTTTATCCAAGGCATTTGTGGTTGAAGTTTCATCACTTTTTGAGCACCAGAGGCAGGGTTTCTTGCAGTTCCTTTCTAGCTAGTAGTTGTAGTTACTCGGAGACAACATAAGGCATTAGAGGAGCAATTCTTTCCAGCATTGAGATTATTGTTTGACACCTGAGTTCTGTCAAGATTTCCCTTTAGGCAAGCCCATGTGCATTTTCCGCACTATTGTACTTGCTCCACTCCATTAATAAAATGGCTCAGTTGGTTCACATTTCTGTTGTGTATTGAGCATTTGTTGTTTGTTTATTTTTTCTATGTATGAATCACATTTTCTTGTGTAGATCACTGTCTGTTCCAAATTTTCTACATTTGGGGCATTACAATGGTATTAGAGCCATAATCTTGGCTCAACTTATGGGAAAGATTTGAATCAAACAACATGGTGGTCACCTAGAATGAGGTGGTGAGGATACAACAAATGATGATTTATGTGGGGAAGAAGTTGATTCATTCCTCAGTTGGGAATCTAGAAATGATTGCAACTTATGTGAAGTTATTGGAGGAGAAATGGAGTGCATACCAATCATTGGGTTATGGCATTCAGGAATCCCTCTCTTTTTTAGAATTCTATGAACTAAGGGGTATGCATAAACAAATGGAGATTCAGTGGGATTTTGTAGGGATGATGAGAAGTATTAAGGAAAAAGATGAAAGAGTAGTTGAAGGGGCCATGGTTGGAAAGGAGACAGTTGAGCATGCACCCATTGATGAGGTATTTGAGGTTGTGACCAAGTTCTCAGGTGATAACAATGCACCACAGGTTGATGAGGTGCCGGAAGATAACTACACCATTGTTGAGGAGTTGATAGGTACAAAGGCCTCTAGATCTATGATGGAGTTTCCAGATGATAGTCACCTATAGCTGACTGGTGAGCATATTGTGCACATTGGGTTGTCTACGGAAGATAATTCAAGGCTCATGTCAAGGTTGTGCTGGAGGAGGATGTGAAACCATCCCTTGGACTAGCCATGGATGAGGGGCAACATAGAGGACGCGTGTTAGGTTTTCAACACAGTTCACTTTAGAGGCCCACTAGCAGGGTCTATAATGTTATCAACCCACCCTTATGCCTTGGATTGAGGGATGCCTAGTTGTATATATGTACCTGAGGGGGTGGACATGTTAGCAGTACTAAGCTGAGAATGAAAGCACATTAGCTTGGAGGGCTTGTTCCTTCCACATAGGATTACACATTCGATCTCTCCCTTGGGATTGGATGGCGAGAGGTACTGAGTCAGTACTCGATAGAGTAGGTTAGGCAGTTGGATACATCCATGGCCACATGTCAGCAGAGGCCATGGATTACCATAGGGACTCGAGGGCCAAAGTATTTTTGGGATCCATGTGGGATTTCCCATCACATCATAGAGTTGGTAGGTGATGGTAGTAGCTATGTGATGGACTTAATGCTTGAGAACACCCACATTTTCCGATCTCCATCGAAGCCATAGTCAACACTAGTGACAGGATGGTTTGACAGGCAAGTAGACACATTTCATGAGTTGTCTTGACATATTGACAGTGCATGGAGTCACAAGGTGACTAGCTTACTCTGGCAGGAGCTAGAAGGAGGCAACATTGGAAGGCTATTAGACAAGGCATGGTATGGAGAGAGTGCTCTCTTACTAACATATGGGACACAGGGACTATTGAGGATAGGCACAATAGTGCCATTTGCGTTAGCATCCGGGGAGTCAGGTCACTTAGGTATTCTAGAGAAGATGGGGGGATGTAGCCCACATCACGGAGGATGTACTAGCAGAGAGGTGGATATTTTGGTCCATGCAAGATATTGTATGTTACAGGGTGGTACAACAGTGGGCAGTGGTACACAGGACTACACAAAGTTGTGTCATAGGGTCCAGTGTTATGTAGAGGGATTGAGTTTGATGCATATAGACAAAATGTTAGGCCATAAAATCTAGTGGCATGCGGGGATATGGAACGAGGAGTAGGGGCTTGCAAAGGAGCATGGAGATGCAGGGTGGTGTGTCACAGTATGTTGGATTGCGTTGTGGAGTGGGAGTGCCTCACATTGCATTGAGTACATGCAGGGAATGTCAGGTACAGTGACATAGGTGGGATTGTCCCAATACAGGATGGCATATCCATAGCCGAGGGTATCCAGCGGTGTACAAGGGTAGTCCGTTGTGTACAGTGGCATGTCCAAGAGTACTAGGATGATCGGTGGTATGCAGGGGTGTATAGTGCCACACAACAAGGTCTTGGAGTGTTGCCTTTAGGGACACCCATGGATAGAGATATCAGGCATACATTTGGGCGTAGTTCACCCAGGATCGAGGGGGACACAGATGAGCAATACTTGATGGTATCCGCGGGGAATCACATGCCTGACCCTCTTCTACGTCACTTACTGGAATGGGCAATCTGGTTGTTGTCCTTTGACATGCTTGGCATGAATATCAAGGGATAGGGAGCTCACCCAAGAGATTTGGATGACACTTGGTGCGATAGAGGGGAGAATTCTCAGCGGGGGCATGAAGACGGTGCGCGAGGTGACAACCATAGGTCAAGGGATAGGTGATCACCGATAGGAATGGCATAAAATTCATCACTGATCATATGCCTGAGGAGCTGGTCATAGGGGAGACATGTGTCACTCTTTCCACAGGGCATTTTTGGACCATGCATGAGTAGGGGATACCATGTATGGCTGAGACATTTGTCTAGTATGTATCCGAGTTCCCAACATTGTATCAACACATTCTCTAGGGGGAAGGTAGCCAAATCAGTGGCAATGGTTGGTAGGAGCATGATGGATCAACATACACTGAGTCGATTATGCGTATCAGATACCCATCTATTGGTTGCATTCAGGGGGTAGCTATTTGGCACACATGGTTTCTAGTGGTTGTTAGTACTACATAGTAGTAGGCATAGGACAATTTAGCATGCCTTAGATTAGTTCATGATGTATGGAGCCTATATATGGGTGGCATGTAGGGACTAGAGATGAGGGCTAGAGGGATTCCATCAGTTGTTAGGGCTATGCCATAGCAGGTTTGGCCATGGGATGCAGGGATTCAATTGATCAATAGATCACTCATGATGAGCGGAGTTGTGGTAGAGAGTGATATATTTTTCTCTTGGGATGACACATGGGAGTTCACAAAGGGTTTCATCATATGGAGAGGCATACATTCTCTGTTGCTGCACAGGTTTAGATTTATATTTGTATGGGTAGGCCTTGGCACATTGGAGATGCCCAAGCAGGATGTGTCCTGCCTCTTTCAGAAGTCCACCACCGAGTTCTAGGAGAGGAGGATATTTTCTATGCACGATGGGGAGTATGACATAGTCAAAGTAGTGCAACGTCAGCATGGTGGCACCACTCTAGGACTAGCAGGGAAGTGGGGCATCATAACTCTTCATAGCTCAATAACCTTTAGGGATGCATCAGCTACTATTAGGGGGAGATCATAGGGATCTTCCATTGGGCTTTAGCAAGTCACTGATGGAGCAAGGGACTTTTGGTACTTACACTAGGCATGATAGGGAGTGGAGCAAGGGGAGCTTCATGTTGGACAAGATGGCTTGGGATCTTGGTATTAAAGGATTCTTTCATATCAGGAAAATGCTGAGTTCAGGGACGATTCAATGGCACATATGGGACCCTCACACATGTTGTAGTGACAGTGGGGAGCAATAGTTAGAGAGGATGCTTGTTCAGTCATTGCTTGAGGAAAAGCGATTTTTGGTGCATTGGAGGAGCTTGTCGGATGAGGATGCTACTTGGGAGGGCGAGCACATACTTGAGCATCTAGCACTAAAGTTTCTTGGAGACAAGCGACATTTGGGAGGGGAGGATTGTCATGTCCCTTCATAAATTAATTTGGAACAAGACTAATTATTGCATTTTGGGGCCAATTTTGGAGATAGTGGGGCCTATTTGATTTTTATTAGGAGATTAGACTTAGGAGAAGTTATTTTGTTGTGGTTAAATACACATGGTGGTCACCCACACAAGGGAAATATGATTGATATGATAGTCACCCTATGAGTGATCTCAGTTAAGAATTTATTAAATGGAGGTATTACAGACTCATGTGTTGGTATGTGTCTAAGTTATTTAGGCAACGGATCCATAAAATTGCAAATACATAGACACTTGAAATGGAAGACAACAGAGAAACACAGTAAGCAAATATAAGAACACAAGAAATTAATAAGGAGTTCACCCTATCCTCCAGGGCTACATCTCTGGTCCGGATTTCAGTGGTGGCCTTATTTATTGTGTCTTAAAGTAGAGGATTACAAAGAAGGAGCTCAATATGAGTCTTCTGTCATAGGACAACTTGGTAGGGTGGTTCTTGGATTCCCCAAGCTAGTAGAGTACACAGACTCTTGTCCTTACCAGCTTTTTGACCTCTCGGGTCCACAATGGAAGGAGCCCAATGTGGTGCTCAGTCCTGACAGATCCTTCTCAGGGATGGCTCGAATGTCTCAAGCCCTTTGGTGCTTGACGTTGCCTTTGGTCAGCTCGGCCCTCTCTCTTCTCACTGCTTTTTGCTCTCTCTGTCTACTTTCTCTGTTCTTCTCCCATCGTCCTTCTGCTAGTCTATGCATGGCTTTAAATCACTCGAGCTCATGGCTATTTGATTCCTCTTCCAACTCCATCAAATTTCCTGCTACAGCTTCACTTGGAGTTTCCTATCTCGGCGTCATCATCATACTCATAGGGTACGGCTACTTGTCCTCCTGTGAACTGGGCTAGCTTGCTTCATCGGTTCTGTTCTTCAGTTACGTCATGGGGTGAGTCATCCACCACCTTGGCGATCAATCAGACCTCAAATTATTTTAGATCACAACTTAATCCCTCATTAAATCTGGTCTTATCGTTGAGTGCGATATCGGCTGTTAGATCTGGATCGCCCAGATTCGATGCCATCTACTCATTTCGCACGGTTGACTTGCTAAACCGTTAGCATGCGATGAGCGGTGGTTTTCTCTCTCCTCCACTTGCCATGCGTCGGGCGCTGAGTGGAATCGCTCCATTTTCACCAAATATGCTTACTGCCCAAGGATGCCTCTGATGAATACCGCCGATTTTTAGAGCGCGGGTCCAACCTTAGCCTTTAGCCTTTTTTCCATGGTTTTCCCGGCTCCCATGCTACCGAGCGCTCGGGGGCCCTCCTTTTTGAAGGTTTTTTCCCAGCTCGTGCATCAAAATATCCCTCTGTTTCCTAATCCAGGCTTCCTAGGGGCTAATTGTGCCTCCTGCACAGTCTCCATGGGCCTCGGTCAGTGCGCTTTGACCGAGGTCCTCGTCGTTCCACGCTGGCTACCAACTGCCACTAGTTTAGAGGTGTTTTTGATTGCTTCTCTCAATTCTTTGGAGTCTGTCCTGACCTGATACAACCATGGTTCTTTTGATTATTCTTTATGGATCCAATTCAGATCACGGCCTTCCCACTGAAAAGCTTTTGGACCACCAATAGTTGGTTTTTTCAAGCATCGACTAAGTGAGGGTACTACTATCTCACTTGTCTAATCTCAATCCATTTTTCACTGCTCGGCTTCGAACCTTTGAGTCCAATTCTGAGGTACTCAACATCTCCTCTACGCGTTGTCCTCACCTTCCTGTCCAAGATTGTGTTTTCCTGCAATTCATTCAGATATTCAAGTAGCAGGTCATCAATAGAAGGCAATTGACTTTGCTCTTCAGGATCCTCAATCATTGAAGGTTCAAACAATCTCAAGCAATCTGCATTTACGACTGAGTAGATGTGCATGTAAGCTAGTAGATCAAGGTGAAAAGTATTTTCACTAATCCTCTCAAGTATCTTGAAGGGTCCATACCTGATAGGCTTTAGCTTTTTACCTTCACCTTGCATCCTGTCCTTGTTGATATACAGCTAGACCTGGTCACCAACTTGGAATCTATGCTCCACCTGATGCTTGTCATGCCTTGCCTTGTATTTGGCTTGGCTCTTTTCCAGCTGTTCTTGTACTACCTAGTGGATCTCCTAGATTTGTTCAATGAACCTAGTTTCCTTGTACACATCACTATGTCCATCAATGGTGGTATCTTTACCAAAGACAAAATCCAAAGGAGACCTTGGTGTGAAACCAAAATAGGTTTCAAAGGGAGATCTCTGTGTAGAAGAATGTTTTGCTCTGTTGTAAGCATGTTGCACATAACACAAGTGTTCATCCCAAAGTTTAGGATGTTTGCTGCAATATCCTTTGAGTAGCTGGATCATTGTCCTGTTAACTACTTCTATCTCGACATCAATGTGTGGATGAAAAGCTGTGCTTTTCTTTAGTTGGGTGTCCATCAGCTCCCACAGACTTGACCAAAACTTCCCCACAAATCAGGTGTCTCAATCAAATACAATAGAAGTGGGTAACCCAAAATGAACCCATACATGTTCAAAGAATAGTTTTGCAGTTTGTTAAGCTGTAATATGCTTATTACAAGGTATCAAAATGCACATTTTGCTGAACCTATCCACAACCACATACAGATAGTCATGACCTTTTCTATACTTAGGCAGTCCCCCAAAAAAATCCATGGAAACACTTTCCCAAGGGTGAGTAGGAACTAGTAAGGGAGTGTACAAGCCTAGTTTTCTATTGCTGGGCTTGCTTTTAGCACACATAGTACACCCTCTTACATATCTAGAAACTGTCTCATTCATTTTTGGCCAATAACAAAATCTTTGTAGCTGTGCAACTATTTTACTTACCCCAAAGTGACCTGGTATCAGAGAAGTGTGTGCCTCTCTGATTATCTTTACTCTCTCTGTTTGTGGAATGGAGAGTTTCCCATAATTATATAAGAGTCAGTCCTTCACATGATAATCTAGTTCTTCTACCCTTTTTCCTTGACTCAAATTTGCATATACATCTTTAAAGTCTATATCTTGAGCATATTGTTCAATGTAGCTTTCATGTAGTACAAAATTATGCTTAAGTAAAGTAGATGCATTTATAATGGGTCTAGATAACATGTCTGCAACTTTGTTATGTATGCCCCTTTTATATCTGATGACTAAATGAAACTATTGTAGAAAACCCATCCATCTGTAGTGCCTTGATTGCTGCAATTTAGTTTGGGAGTGTAGATATTGAAGTGGTCGATGATCAGTATGTATTACTCTCTTTGCCCATTAAGTAATGTTTCCACTTTTCCACACTTCGAACTAATGCATACAATTCTTTATCATATGTAGGATAGTTAACTACTGTAGAATTAAAAGTCTCATAATGATAACATATGGGTTTACCGTGCTATGTCAACACTGCTCCCATGGCATAGTCACTGGCATCTGTTTGGATCTCAAATGGTCTTTGTATATTAGGTAGTGCTAGTACAGGTGTTGTACTAATCTTTTCTTTCAAGGTGTCAAAGGCTTTCTGATGTTTGCCTCCCCACTGAAACACCTTGTTCAATCCTGTCAAAGCATGCAAGGGAGTTGCTATTGAGGAAAAGTTAGAGATGAACTTCCTCCAATATTGTGCTGCTCCTAAGAAGCTTCTCACTTTTGTAGCAGACTTGGGTTTAGTCCAGTTTACAATGACTGCCACTTTAGAGGGATCTATTTTCAATTCACCACCCCCTACTATATGACCCAAATAATTTAGAGATGTTTTGCCAAATTCACATTTGGAGAGTTTAACATAAAGTTTTTCTATTTTCAAAACCTCTAATGTCTACTTAACATGCTTTAAGTGTTCCTCCCATGTTTTACTAAAAATAAGAATGTCATCCAGATACATAATAACAAAATCATCAAGGAAAGGCCTGAGTACATCATTCATTAATCTCATGAAAGTAGCAGGGGCATTGGTTAAGCCAAAATGCATAACCAGCCACTCATACAATCCTTTCTTTTTTTTTAAAGCAGTCTTCCATGCATCTTGCTCTACAACTCTGACTTGATGGTATCCACTATGCAAGTCTAGCTTGGTGAAATAAACAACTTCCTTCAATTGATTTAAAAGATCATCTATGCGAGGAAGGGGATAACGAGTTTTAATTGTTATCTGATTCAGTGCTCGGTAGTCAATGCACATTCTCCATGAGCCATCTTTCTTTTCTCACCAAAATGATTGGTGACCCACATGGTGATGTGCTAGGCCTGATAAACCCCTTCTCAAGCAACTCCTGCACCTGCTTCTTGATTTCAGAATTCTCTAAAGCAGACAACCTGTACATTCCAATATTAGGCAATGGGACATCTTGCTGCAAAATAATATCATGTACTATTTCCTTTTTGGGTGGCAAACCTTTAGGTTCCTGAAATAGGACATCATAGTCTGAAACAATCTTTCTACATCAGCTTGCTGCTTAGCATTACAACCCTCAAATACATTGGTTTTATCAGGTTTCTTTTCCTTTACAACCATTAGTAAGAATTTTTTGCATGAATTTATCATTCTTTTCATCTGCCCTGAATTTATGAGAGTATAATTATTCTTGAGCTTATGAGCTCTTACAAAGTATTCGATTCCATCTTTAACAAGTAGATACTTGTTCTCAACTCTATAGAAAATAGATTTTCTATCATACAAGTAAGGACTCCCTAAAACAATTCCACATATATCCAAAGGAATTATGTCTAACTCAACCTCATCTACAAATGCTGATCCAAAAGAAAACTTGAGTTTACATTGTCTAGTCACTTGTAGTTGTGCTTTATCATTCAACCATCCTAATAGGTATGGTTTCTTGTGAGGTGTAGTTGCTAATCCCAATTTATTTACAATTTCTTCAGAAATCAAATTTACTTGTGAGCCACTATCAAACAAAGTATCAATCTTTCGATGTTTGGAAACAACTCAAATATGGAAAATCTCATGTCTTTTTCTCTCATGTTCTTCATCAATAATAGATTGAGAAAAATTACTAGTAGATGCTTCAAAATTATTACCTTTTATACTTGTGGCTACAATGATTGTTTCATCTCCCGAGTTTCACCCCAAATCTTTTTGAATAGCTGCAACAATCTTCTTCTTCTTGCCCTTGGAGTTCTTAGGTCTCAGCTCTGGATGTAGAATCCAACAATGCTCATCATCATGCCCATCCTTTTTACAGTGAGTGCATGAAGCTTTGCTTTTCTGTGCAGTGTTCTCCTTCCTTTCTTTCCACTTCTGATTTCCTTTCTCCTTGCTCTTGCTTGCAGTGGGTTAGGATGGTCCCCCAACTTTTGGATTTCCATTCTTTCCTCTAGCCTCTAGATCAGTAGCTTGTACAGATACCTCATCTATACTAGTGGGATTAAACATGAGGATGGTATGCCTCATGTAGCTGTGTAGACCACCAATGTACTTCAAAAGAGTCTCTAGTGAGTCTAATGAGATCCCTAGAATCAATGCCCTCTTTCTAAATCCTTGAGTGTACCCTTGCACACTTTTCCCTTTCAATTGCCGAAGAGTTTGCCAACTCATCATGGCTTGCTGCATGTAGGCCAATGGATATAATTGCTTCTTGATGATAGAAACAAATTCACTCCAGACAGAGATAGTCTTACCATGTCTTTTCATGTCAGCTTGGGTTTTGGCTTCCCACCAAACCAAGGCAGTGCCTCCTAGGCATAGGCTTGCCAGCTGAATTTTGCTCTTGTCTGAGTCAATGTTCTATACTTTGCAATAAACATCAATTTGTCTAATCCAATTGTCCAAGTTTTCAGCATTCAGCTCTCCGTCATATATAGGCAAGTCGAATTTAACATCTAGCTTGATCAAAGATGCTTTCTTATTATGCACAGGGCTATTAGGAGGTGTGAGAAAGTTTTTCTCTTTCCTTTTTCCTTTTGAGTGGTCATGGGAATGAGATTCATCTTCTTCTTTATCTTGTTTAGGAGCCTGATGAATCTTCATCCTTATGCTTTCTAAGGTCTCTATACATTTCTTCTACCATAGACTTTATAGCTAGGAAACTCTCTATGAATTGAGGGTCTAGCCCCACAGAACCTTCCTCTGACATGGTATTCCAAGGATAGACTCTCCCAATCTCAGGATTAGTTTCAACCAACTCTCCTTCTCCTAATTTGAGCTTTGATCTAGTGAGAATTCAACAGCTAAACCAACACAAGCTTGTCTAACCTTACAACCTAAAGCTCTGATACCACTTGATATGATAGTCACCCTATGAGTGATCTCCATTAAGAATTTATTAAATAGAGGTATTACAGACTCATGTGTTGGTGTGTGTCCAGGTTATTTAGGCAATGGATCACTCAAATTGCAAATACATAGACACTTGAAATGGAAGACAACAGAGAAACACAGTAAGCAAATATAAGAACACAAGAAATTAATAAGGAGTTCACCCTATCCTCTAGGGCTACATATTTGGTCCGGCTTTCAGTGGTGGCCTTATTTATTGTGTCTTAAAGTAGAGAATTACAAAGAAGGAGCTCAATATCAGTCTCCTGTCATAGGACAACTTGGCAGGGTGGTTCTTGGATTACCCAAGCTAGTAGAGTACACAGACTCTTTTCCTTACCAGCTTTTTGACCTCTCGGGTCTACAATGGAAGGAGCCCAATGTGGTGCTCAGTCCTGACAGATCCCTCTTAGGGATGGCTCGAATTTCTCAAGCCCTTTGGTGCTCGATGCTGCCTTTGGTCAGCTCGGCCTTCTATCTTCTCACTCCATTTTGCTCTCTCTGTCTACTTTCTCTGTTCTTCTATTGTCTTCCTTCTGCTGGTCTATGCATGGCTTTAAATCACTTGAGCTCATGGTTGTTCGATTCCTCTTCCAACTCCATCGTATTTCCTACTACAACTTTGCTTGGAGTTCCCTATCTCGGCATCATCATTAGACTCAAAGGGTGTGGCCACTTGTCCTCCTGCGAACTGCGCCAGCTTGCTTCGTCGGTTCGGTTCTTTAGTTACGTTGTGGGGTGAGTCATCCACCACCTTGGTGGTCAATCCGACCTCAAATTATTCTAGATCGCGGCTTAATCCCTTGTTCAATTCGGTCTTATCGTTGGGTGCAATATTAGCCGTTAGATCTCGATCCCCCAGATCTGACACCATCCGCTCATTTCTCGTGGTAGACTTGCTCGACCATTAATGCGTGATGAGCGGCGGTTTTCTCTCTCCTCTGCTTGCCACGCGTCAAGCGCTGAGTGGAATCGCTCTATTTTCACCAAATCTACTTACTGCCCAAGGATGCCTTCGATTTATACCACCAGGTTTTAGAGTGCAGGTCCCACCTTAGCCTTTAGCCTTTTTCCCACGGTTTTCTTGACTCCCATGCGACCGAGTGCTCGAGGCCCCTCCTTTTCGAAGGTTTTTTCCCATCAATGTGCGATTGCAGTAATCACGCATAAACAAATCCCTCTGTTTCCTGATCTGGGCTTCCCAAGGGCTAATTTTACCTCCTGCATAGTCTCCATGGGCCTTGGTCAACACGCTTTGATCGAGGTCCTCGTTGTTCCACGCTGGCTGCCAATTGCCATTGTTTTAGAGGTATTTTTGATCACTGCTCTCAATTCTTTGAAGTCTGTCCTGACCTAATACAACCATGGTTCTTTTGATTATTCTTTATGGATCCAATTCAGATCAATGCTCTCCCTAGTTCGGTTTGCATGAAGGTTGTTAAGTTTTGCATGTAGGTGGTTAAGTGAGGGCTCATGATGGAGGTAAAATTGGAGGGAGAGTGCTCCATGAAATCTATATAAGGAAGGTAGCTCTCCTCATTTCATTCAACTTATTGGAGTATATTGATTTCTCTTTGGTTTCTCGAGCTGCTTAGCTGAGTCACTGGTTGTTTAGCACGAGTTATTCAGGCAAAGAACTCACCCTTTATTCAGGGGACTTTGAGTGCCACCCTAGGAATGTTTTCTTCATTTCTTTAGGAGGAGGTTCACATTGTGATTCTTAGCAATAGCATTCCCTTCTAGGTTGTGCATATTACTGGGGGACGCAGTGGAGAGGAGGCTGAGTTCATTGGTGGTGCCTAGCAGTGGAGATTTGACTTGACATTTTCTGGAGAGGAGGCTACGAAGCTTTGTCAACATCTAGGAGAGTTTGGGAGCTGATTGCTCTTTTGGCTCGGTAGTGTGACTTTTGCACTACCTGGGCTAGCACAAAGGCAGTGTGTGGGAGCTCATTTGGTGGGTAGAGTATCAGTCCTTGAGGCTAAGCTTTTCTATGGAGGTTAGAGGAGATATTTGGATTGATGTTTTCTTCCATTTCAGAGCTTGGAGGAGGAATTTTTGGTCATTCCTTACAGGCCATATTTCTGGAGTTGTTTGGAGGGCATGGGCCATAGAAGAGGTCGAATTTGGGAGGTCAAAATATGGCCAAAACATTTATGGGTGATTATGGGTTTTTGACAAGGATCCTAGATATAAAGTTTTAGAATTTTTTGAGAACTGGAAGTGGGGTTTTTAGCCGTATCTTTGCAGCATACGGTGAAAAATTGTTGGGGATTACACAGTGCCTTTGGGGGTCGATTTTGGGAGGTCAAAAGTGGGCCAAACCATTTCTAGGTTTTTGTGTTTTTGGCCAAGTATTTTGTGGCTGAAGTTTCATCACTTTCTGAGCATTGAAGATGGAGTTTCTTGTAGCTCCTTTCTAGCCAATAGTTGTAGTTACTGGGAGATAACACAGAGCATTAGAGGAGCAGTTCTTTCCAACATTGAGATTATTGTTTTACACTTGAGTTTTGTCAAGCTTGCCCTTGAGGCAAGCTTAGGTGCATTGTACTTTCTCCACTCCATTAATAAAATGGCTCAATTGGTTCACATTTCTATTGTGTATTGAGCATTTGTTGTTTGTTTAATTTTTCTATGTATCAATTGCATTGTATTGTATATATCACTGTTTGTTCCAAATTTTCTACATTTAGGAATTTACAAGTATGCTATGGTATACCATGGACCAATTCCACCATGAGAAAGAAAGGGAAAGTTCCCTTGATGGAGCATAAACCCTTAGAAGATTAAAAGCTGAGATGAAGAACTACAAGGAAGAGAATGAAAGGTTCATGAGAAAGAAAAAAGAACAGGTGATGTTGAACACAATATTGTGAAGACACTTGTCATACATGCAAGAGTTGTTTTAGAAAGAATTAATCTCTATAGATATATAGGGAAGTCATGATGAAATGGCCATAAAAGAACATTATCATGCTAGAGAGAAAATAAATCCAATTTCATGTTGGCACTATGAAGAGGCACATATAAAGAAATATTTTTATAACATATAACGAAAGAAGAAGAAGAGTAGTTCATGTGAATTCCATGCACATGAACCTACAAATTGTAATATAAAAAGAGACGAGGGAGCATCCCCTCAAGATCTCTAAGATAATGAAGTGTTCCTTATTGGATTATTGGTGGTAATGGAATTATGAGGTTGCTATAAAGCTTGGAAAAGACTCCATCTAAAATTTTGAGTATATATGTTGGTGAAATATGCAATGAACACCAAAAATAAAGGTATTGAGTTTGTGGGGAACTAATGAATGCCGTGTAAAGGGGATGATTTACACATTTTGTTGCTATTGGTTGCTTCATATTTTCGTTGTTTTGGTTGCTAATTTTGAGCATAACCATGGTACTTTGTATTTTGTCATGTGTTTTCTATCGTGGTTTTTCTTTGTGTGGTTTATGGGATGTGGAGAGGAAAGAAAAGAAGCTACGAGAAAGATTTGAATAAAACCAAACAGGAAGTACAAGATCTTGATTAAGCCCTATATATAAGATGAATGGTAGTGGAAGGCATATGAAGATGATAGAACCACTAGATGGATTGGTTGGGTCCCCATGAACCAAATGGACAGTGACATGACAACTATGAAAATAGCATAATAAGGAATTTTCCTCAAGCAGAATTGTGCGTGAATGATATACATATATGCATATTCTACACAAGGGCTTCACTCAATAAACCTCTGACATATCACATGTTTCGTGGAAGCCTAAACAATACCCCTAATTTGACTACATATTGGAAAACACCTCTAAAAATCACATTATTTAACCCCCTACCAATAAGAACCAAATATACCTTCCCAATTTAAAAAACTCCCATTTTCACTAGATATTATAGGTATCCATATTTTCATTAAATTTTTTTATACGTTTCATATTTTTCATTATCTTTGAGCTCCATTTTTTAGACCCGTCAATATAAAAATCATTTACCCCCTCTTATATGCTCAATATATTATGTCATTTTTTCCTCAATATATATCCCCCAATATGAATGCATGTGGTATGGTATTACTCCCCCAGTGAAGCCCCCATGGTATTCTATCTCTTACAAACAAGAGAAATATGGGAAATCAAAATAAAAGTATGGGGATGCTAATCAGTTTGAAATTGCATTAGTTGAGAACCATCATAGTAATAAGATAAGTTATTAGTCTATAAAATATGATCACTATGTGAATGTTATGAAAATAGAATTTTACTTACCATGTTTTGGGTAACACAATGAGATTACTTAGTGGGTTCCATTATGTATGGAACACCAGTAGGAAAATGGGTAGGATTGACCCATTGCTAATAATTATCATTACTGGTATGTTATGTTTATCCTCCTAATATTTGTTGTGAACATGAATGTAAAGGATAAAGACTGAGAATTGATAATGTATTCTTAGCATGGAAGGGATGCTAGAATCAAATTCAAATGAAGATTCCTTTATGAGGTTTTCATTGAAACCAATGGATTGATGATTTGATGAATTTATGACTAATGTGTGAGGTTGATATAGTTTTAGGAACTATTGAATATTGTAATAACAAAAATGTTGCCAACCAACTATTTATTTAGAACGTCTTCAACTAAAATAATTGGTAGTGATAGCCAAGTAAATAAGGTAGGAAATAAGCCTAGGTAAAAGGGTAAAGGAAAGGAATTAGGTAAGAAATCCTTCAACTAAAGTTGAGAACTATTGTTTCAAATTAATCCATGCTTGCATGGATACCAGGAAGTGGTATGGTGAAGGTGAGGGAGCCTTTAATATGAAATATTGCGATGATCTTTGCAATGCTTCCTAAGTGAAATGGAGAATGAAAATCCTAATGATTTTATAGATATGCATTTCTTATTTCTAAATTGTTAGTCTACTATAATTAATGTATATGATGTCATCTCATTTGATAAGTAATTTTCAAAAATCATACAAGTAGAAGGATGATTTATTAATGTTTTTAAAAATATGATTATTATATGAAAGGCATGTCTAGATGACAAGATGTGGTTATTCAATAAGATCTCATATCATGTAAGGGATCCATTGAGCAAATGTGACTCTTGTTGATAACTATTACTATGCTCATATTCTTTTGTCATTTATGTGTCATGTTCACATTATGTTTATGACAATGAAATGTCAAAACATTGAATGGAATATGAGCAAGGTATACTAACAACTAACTATTTTTATTGGTCAAATCATGATGTGCATACACCATTGAGTGTTAGCCTAGGCTAAGAAACCACTCAGCACTTATAGTTCATTAAGTGTTTTTCTTCATGTTGAGAAATCACTTAATGCATTCAGTTTGAAAATTACAAACACTTTATACACTTGTCGATGATAAAACCTACCCTGTTGGAGGTGTCATGATATGGGAGTTTTGGCAGTAAATAATATTCCTATAGACAAAGTCTACTTGGATGGTAGTTCCCACACTCACTGGGAGGTGAGTGAGAGGGTTGGGGGGGGGGGGGTGCTGATTGGGACCTGTACAAAGAGACCACATGGAGTAGTATAACTTCCATTGAGTGCTCGCCTCTAGGCCGAGAAACATTCAGTGAGTTGGATTTAAAGATGTAGATGATTTAATACTAGATGGAGTAGTATCAACACCACTAATTTCTTTCCTTCATGCTCAAAAACACTCAATGAACTAGATTTAAACATGGCGTTGGTTGAATAATGCATCGTGGCAGTATAATCAACATTGAGTGTTTTCCTCCCGGCTGCGGGTGATAATTAATGGGGAAGGTACAGAGGCGGGCTTCCCACTGGGCAAGTGGCAGCCCAGTCCCGCCATCTGTCCAATGCATTTAAGGGCTAGCCACCCCCGTCAAGTTAGCATGAGGGCGAGCAGTAATTTCAGCATTAAGCCAGCCGCCCATAGTAGCTGCCCTCGCTCGATTTCACTTCCTTCGGCATTCAGGTTGCAGGTGAATTGCGTTGGTTCGCACATGGATGGGGTAGTCGCCACGCAGTATAATTACTGCGAGCTAGTGCTGGTAATTCACTTTCTCCATCACGTTTTGTATGCTGTTTGGCTCTGGGGATTTTGTTGGTGTGGCTTGCCATTGGTTCTTGGGTTCTGGAGGAGATCTCGGAGGTTCAGACCTCGGTCCTCGTCTCTGAAGGCCTTGGTCTCGTCCTCTGAGTGTCCGGTCCATATTGTATGTCATTTTCATGCTCCTGAGCTCTGGTTTGGTCGGTTCTGGGTGTTCTTTCTGGTCAATTTCATGTTTGTGGCGCCCCTGGGTGTTTTCACTGTTAAGTATCTCCTGCCCTCTGTGCCTCTGCTAGTTTCCATGCCTTTGGGCCTCAATTCTTGGTTCCCCGTGCCGTCTCTGTGTAGCCACAGTTCTCTGTGTCATTTCCGCTCCAGTTTCTTTGTCCTCTTCATTTCAGTATGCTGGGAGAACGGCTTCGCCTCAGTAGCCGCAGAGGCGGGTCTCGGGGAGGCGCAAGAGGTAGAGCCAATCCTCAGCGCTCCTCTCACTCCACGGAATCTTCCTCAGATGGAATTGATTCACGAGGTGCAAGGTGAGGTCGAGGGAGAGGCAGGGGGCGTGCGCGTGCTGATGTCTGTGAGCATAGCTTGCATCCCTCAACTCAGTTTCGCTTCCCTTGTTTATTGGACAATGCAGCATACTATGTTTCGGTGCGAATTGAGAAATGCGACCATGTAGTTCCACTAGAAGTCTCTGTGGAACAAAGGCCTCCTTCTCCAATCCTGTGTCAAAGAGCTCAGCCTGCGAAAACCTCGGGTGCAGTGGCGGTGGCGGGTCCAAGTGAGCCGGCAAAAGATGATGCGCCTTACACAGATTCAAGTGCGTCGGATTAATATGGTTGCAGGATTGTGGAAGAGCAGCCCTCCACTTCTGTGGATGCTTAAGCTGATCGCCAGGGTGCTCTGGTGGTGGTTCTGCCGTCTCCATGGAGTATGTCTGATATCTCTTGTTTTCTGCCTTTCCAGTGGGGTTTTTTGTGTGAAGCTGAAGCTCTGCTCAGCTCTTTTTGGGTCGCACGCGGTTTTCAAACGCGCCTATGTATGTTGTTTTAATGTTATCTGCTACACTGTTGGGATAAAGTCGGGGTCTGTTAGCAATGTATGGGTCATTGGGTCCGTCTCTCAGCTGGTTATGGTTTTTTGGCAGTCTGTTGGTTCTCCAGGTCTGGTCTGGGACAAATGTCGGTCTTCGGGTTATCAAGGTCAGGTGTCTAGCTGTGCTAAATCCATCTCAACATGGTGAATTTTGAGGCAAGCCTCGTTGTAATCTTTTTGTTACCTTTTGTATAATAATAGAAGTAGCCTAATTTACAAAAAAAAAAAAACATTGAGTGTTTTCCTTGGGGTTGAAAAATACTCAATGGGATATAATTAAATATGGAGTTGGCCAAAGACTACGTGGAGCATATTCAATAAATACAAAACTAAAGATCACATGGAGCTATTAAGCATATATGCAGTTGAGTGCTTTCCTTGGGGCTAAGAATCCACTCGGTGGTTGTAAATCTAATCAAATAAAGAGTAACCAAAGAGATAAGTATTGACTACCAGTTTGAAGAAATTCTCTGTTAAATTTATGTTTTGAATTGATTTAAAATTTGATGGTCAACTTAATAAATAAACCTACTAATGAAAATATGTTTTAAATTGATTTGGAAATGGTTATGATAGAAGTCATAATACGTATCTACTTGTTATGTAGAATAACTACTCAAATGTCCAACACAAATACATTATGTTTATTGCAAGGTAATCAACAACAACTTAATGGTACCAGAGAGTACAACAACATGATGGAGTTGAACACTTCAAGGACGAGACCATTGTGGTGACACTAGGACCTTGTGATATGTGATGATAGCCATGAATTATGCCATGACACATGTGTTTTTTTATTAAAGAAAGGAAGAGGGATGTATTGGATGAGAAAATTCTCCATGTTCATGGAAGCCTTTCCAAGGGATGGATCACCCGAGGGATTGAGGAAGAAGAGAATGGGATGCCTAAACTTGGAAGGTGATTGACTACAAGGAAGAGTAAAATAGATCATGCAAGGGAATTAGGAAGCTGATATGGGGATGCCTGAACTTGAAAGGCGAGTGACTACATGAAAGAGGAAAACATGTCACTTGAGGGACTCAAGAGGTAGAGAAGAGGATGTTGGAACTTGGAAAGTAAGTTGGTTATAAAGAATCTTGAGCACATTGATTAGGATCAGAGATGTAGTGATGCGTCCTAGGAAGAAATAAGTTGATTTTTCCCCTAAATGAGAATTGAACACAATGGACAACATGGTTGGCCATTGCTGGTATATCACACTTTGAAATCAAGTAATCAAGAAAGACAAGGTGCATTGGAATAATTGCGAACGAAATCAGGCCACTTGGAAAATGCATGATTGAATGAGGATGTCCTATCCATTTTTGTTCATTACACAAATGAATGTAAAAGAGCTATGTATATATAAATCTCATTGTTGAATTTTTTTCTTGGATATAGAGCACTGTTGAATTTTATGTATGGAATTAAACACTACTAATTATTGTCTTCAAGTATAAAACATCGAGGACAATGTTCCTCTAAGGGGGTTGTAGCAACCCTTGGTTGATTTCCTATGTAAATAAATAAAAATAAGACCAAGGTCATGAGACACGTATTCCAGGATGAATGTTGGGAAAAAACATAGTGATGGGGATCATTGGTGATTAATAAATGACTATGGAAATTGGAAAAGGCATTGACAAAGGTAAAATGGAATTTATTGACATTTATTTATGAAAATAATGTAAAATAGGAGAAAAGGGAGATGAAAGGTCACAAATTTGCATGAGGAGGAAATTGAAGCAAAATTAAGGAAAAATGAAGAAATTAGAGGCCTCAATGATAAAAAGGCTTCTGAGGATTAGTTCACAACTTTTGTTAGCCTAGCTTTTGAGCTCTCTCTCTATTCTCTCTCTCATACTCTTGCACACTTAGAGAATTCTTGGAGCATTCTTGGAGTACTCTAATTTTCTCTTGGATTAGATCAAGAAGGAAAAAGGAAAGTTGGAAAGCACAAGGGGACAATAGGATTAGAAACTATAGTGGGATTACCTTACAAGTATTGAGTTGCATGTATGATTTCCTTTCTAGTTTTGGCATGCATGGTATATGCATGTGGTTATTTGGTTATGATTTTTCATTGACATGGAGGATTGTCTGGATTAACAGTGGTTTTGCCTAGCCTTGCCATTTTCTGTTTAGCCATGGAATTGTGGGTTTTCCCACTTGTTGTTTTTGATTGGTGCTTAGGTAACTTATGGTTGTGAATTGAGTTACTAATTCTTGGAGTCGTTGGTTGGAACAAACACTCTGGAGCCCTGGAAAAACTTGGGTTCAGTTACTAGTCCTGCAACCTAGGTTGGAAAAATGCTCTAGAGTCCTTGGTGGGTTGAGGTACTAGAAATGATTTGGATCCTTGGAAGTTTGTGGGTTGAGTTATTAGTTCCTAGAGTTGTAGTTGGAACAAATTCTATGAAGCCCTATATAGCTTGGGTAAAGAAATTTGGTTGGCATTAGTGATGTTTGACTATGAGGTGGAATCATAGGTTGAGTGTTGAGGTGGTTTGGCCTCTGGAAGCTCTAGTTTGGTTTTAGTTTGGTTTATTCCATGAGATCTCACATTCATGATTGGATGAAAGAGAGATTTGGTTCAGCCCAATCTATGGTCTGGTGGTACATGGAAGTACTTGACTTGGTTGGAATTTGCATATTTTAATAAGAGATATTTTCATTTTGTATTTTGTTATATGCTGGCTATATGTTGTATATTGGTTATGGCCCTTAATGTGTTTTTATTTGTTGATGAATGGTTAATGAATTCATGAGCTAATAGTTTTTATTGTAGTTATTATAAGAGGGTATTATACCTTCTTGATGATTCTCAGATAAGTATCTAACCCCTATGTTTAAATATGCATTCACGACCTATAGATTATATGTCCTCAACGTGTTTGATGAAATGATTGTCATGGTTATGCCTAGTTGGGTCAATACTTTGATAATTTTTTGGATGAATGGATTTTTCTTGATGCCATTATTGATTCTAGAAAGTCTCACAAAGTTTTGGGTGGTGGATTGGAGCCTGAACCTGAATTTAAGCTCAAAATCTGAGATTGCGTGCTTTGAAATGGACATTTTAGGTTGAAATAGCATGGATGTAGGCTTGTGCATGTGGTTGGAGGCTTCCAACCACATGGAGGGGTTGACGTGGGTGTGATTGGGGACATAGGTCAGAAAAAAGGGGTGTCCATCTCAGGTTTTGGCCACCTGCGGTGGTTACTCAGCCTCTAAGGGTCCTATAGCACTTGTAGGATGTTGTGAAAGTTCAATTTGACGTCAGTTTTCCACCCCACTTATTTAATGGGACCTAGGAGTTCGGGTCAGGTCATAGTATATCTTCCTCTCATGTTTACCCTGGTAGGTGAGTGAAACTGGGTAGATATGGGAGGGGTCTTTAAAGAATGGTATCAGAGCTCCCAGGCTCAACACTTGGATTGGATGGACAGAATGTGTTTTCCATGCATGCATGTTAGTTGTATATTTGTTCGTTATGCATGCATTTTGATTTTCATTGTTGCAGTTGGGTCATCATGTAGAGGTTGATGATGTCAATGTTGGGATGATTGATATGTTGATTTACTATATATATATATATATATATATATATGTATATGTATATGTATATGTATATGTATATGTACATATACATATACATATACATATACATATACATATACATATACATATACATATACATATACATATAGATATATATATATATATATATATATATTATATATATATATATATATATATATATATATATATATATATATATATATATTATATAATATATATATATATATATATATATATATATATATATAGATGTTGTGCTAATCTATATAGATCTTGCAGATGAGATAACCTCCCATAAAATTCACTGAGGTATGTTGATTATGTTTATGCTTGGTTTATCTGAAATGATATGCTTGTAGGAAGTAGAGGATCAAAGATGACAAGAAAAATGGTGGACTATAGTTCACATGATTCTCCCTATAGATCAGATGAGTAGCATGGTGTTGAGTACTGCCCTAACATAGCAGATACATTGAGAAGTTTGAAAGCCAAGATTAGGAGTTGTAAGGAAAATAGTGACAATATCATTTAGTCATAGGAAAGACTTGCTAGGGCATAGGAAACATAAGCAAAGGTTAATGCAGTGATTCTTTAGAGTCTATCATATTTTTAGAGACATTTTCCTCTCAGGATTACTCATGGATAGGAGGAAAGGATTAATGGGGCATATGGCAGTAGGTCTCAGTCAGGATATAGGTTTGGCAGGATTGATACAGTTAGAGATGGTAGGTTCTTGGATACACTTGACAGGAGGGGTAATAACTGTGGGTTCTATTCTAGTTCTGGTTTAGAGAGACATTATCATCATCAGCGTCACCATCCATATAGGATGAGTGAGAAGCAGTACTTGCCAAAGGAATTCAAGAAATAAAAGCCTCCCACATTGGATGTAGAAATGAAGAAGTCTCAGGATGCAGAAGCTTGGTTGACAGGGATGAATATGTTTTTTAGATTTCATAATTACTTGGAGAACATGAAGGCCAATATATCAAATTTTAGTATTAAAGGGAAAGAATACATTTGATGGGAAGATGTGAATAATTTTAGAGGTATTCTAAAACAGGAGTTGACTTGGAGTGAGTTGGAGAGAATTTTCAGGAAGAAGTATTTATCTGAGAGATACTATGATGACATGGAAAAGGAGTTCTATGATTTAAAGATGGCATCTATGACCTATGAGGAGTATACTAGTAGATTCTTGGAGTTGTTGAGATATGTGCCTTATCTTAAGGAGGAGAAAGCAAAGATTCAAAGATTCATCAGTGGTTTTCTGGTATCATTTAAAGATAGGTTTGTGTTTGATGAGCCCATATAATTGGAGGAAGCCATAAAAAAGTTGAAACACTATTATGAGAAATCAAAGCGCAAGACCGAGTCTAAGAAAGATTGGAAAGGTAATGATAATAATAAAGGAAAATGGGTTAAGAAGAGAGGAAAACATCAGGATACAAATGACAAGGAGAATGCAACACTACACAAGAAGTTCAATGCAAATGAAAGAGGACAGGGATTTCAGTCTAAGGAGAAGAACGAGGGTGATGGTAGGAAGCCTTTAAACTTTTGGAATTATGCAATGGATCATCGCACGAGAGATCGTACACAACATTAGGGTGGTGGACTACAAATTTATAGTGCTTAGGACGCATGGATGGTGGGGGATGTTGGACAACGTATTCCTTGGATTTATGCAATGTTGGATAATAGGCAGGATGATCATAAAGCATCTATTGTCGAGATGGAAGGTAAGCTTTGTTATCATTTTTTTCTATTTTGATTGACCTTGGATCTAACTATAATTAAAACAGTCCTGACCTAGTGGATAAGTGTGGTTTGAATAAAGAAGTGAATGCAAAATCATGGTTAGTGCAGTTGGCTACAGGTACCAAAAAAAGAGTTCATCATTGGGTAAGATTTTGTGCATTTGAGTTGAATGGTATGTCTATATCAGCGCATCATCATGCAGTATGGTTTTTGGTTATGGATTGGTTGTACATTAACAAGACTAAGGTGGATTTATACGATAAGGCTATTGAGTGCTTGGATGACAATGGAGAGAAAACAATATTTTAGGGTAAGAATAAGTTGACATTAGTGAGTATGGTTATAGTTATGTAGGCAAGGCACAGTAGTAGGAAAGGGTGTGTATTGTTTGCAATTCATATATCTAGTGACATAGGTAATGATGTTGAGGATGTGAAAGTCTTGAAGCAATTTTAGGATGTATTTCCAATAGAGATCTCAAAGTTATTGTATCACAGGGAAGTGGGCTTTTCTAGTGAGTTGATGCTTGGAACAACACCAACATCAAAGGAACATTATAGGATGAGCACTCCATAATTAGTGGAATTGAAGTTGCAGTTGAAGGAAATGTTTGACAAGGGATACATTAGGCCAAGTGTGTCGACTTGGGGTATACCAATGTTATTTGTGAAGAAGAAGGATGACACTCTCAGGTTGTATATTGATTACAAGAAGTTGAATAAGGTGATGATTAAGAATAGGCACCCTTCGCTATGGATTGATGACTTGTTTGATCAAATTAAGGGAGAAACAATGTTCTCAAAGATTGATTTAATATTAGGATATCATCAGGTACACATTAAATAAGAGGACATCTACAAGACTACTTTTAGGACGAGGTATGGGAATTATGAGTTTGCTGTGGTTCCTTTTGGTTTAACTAATGCTCCAACTATTTTCATGTGTTTGATGAATAGTGTGTTGCATCCTTATCTGGACAAGTTTGTGATTGTATTTATTGATGGCATATTGATATTATCTAAGAATGAGGAAGAACATGCAAAATACTTAGTAGTAGTGTTGAAATTGTGAAGAGAGCATCATTTGTATGTTAAACTTAGTAAATGAAGTTTCTTTTAGTTAGAGGTTCATTACTTGGGGCATGTGGTTTCCAAGGAAGGTATAATAGTGGATCTAGAAAAGAATAGAACTATCATGGAATGGGAAACTCCTAGGAATATGGATGACATCAGATCATTTATTGAGTTAACAGGTTACTATAGGCAGTTCATTAGGAACTTCTCATGGATTACCTTTTATATTACATCTTTGTAGTGAAAAGGGAAGAAATTTGAATGGACAGAGGAATGTTCAACTAGTTTTGAGTAGTTGAAGGAGTTTCTTATAAATGCTCTGGTATTAAAGATTGAAAATCCAGATAAAGAGTTTGTGGTATGTACATATTCTTGAAAGAGAGGACTTGGTGGAGTCCTGATGTAGGAAGGGCAAGTAGTATGTTATGAGTTAAGGAAATTGAATGAGCATGAACACAACTACGTAATGCATGATCTTGAGTTGGAAACTATCATCCATGTGTTAGCGCTTGAAATTTCACCTCAGGCTGAGAAAGGTAAACCTCAAGGCTACATCAAACCATTTAGCCTCGTAGCTAGCCCTACGGGGCAGGAGAAGGCTCTCTTCGGTCTATCTCGTAAAATCTCCAATAAATGAGATGACCAATAAGGTAACACTGATATTAGGCTAGTAAACTGATTAGAAAGATTGATTTTGAAGTTTTTGGGTTTTTGGTGGTAAATTGAGGGGATGGCAATTTTGGGTGCGGGGATTGAACACAGTTTCTGCAGGGGGTTCTTTGGGGCGAGGTGGGAGACAGTATTGATGCCTTTAACTGAAGTGGATGGTCAGGAATGACAGGTGAGGAGCTAAGGAGAGAAAACAATAACTTTGAATTCTCCTTAA
>APFE030739045.1:0-96190 GCA_000404065.3 Pinus taeda | reverse complement strand
CTGTTTCAACCACTTCTAAACTTAGCACTAAAAACTAGGCAGTCAAAACAACTTGCCTCTATAAACTAGGAAACCAATCCATTCATTAAATGTTTGCTATTTCATGCATGAATCTTCTAGAATAGGTAAATGAGTGTCATGGTAACATGAAAATACACTAATTACATCAAAGAGGGTGAAAAATCCCATCTCAAGTCAAAACTGGTCAAAGCTGGGCGAATTCCTGAGCTGTAGATGAATTTCCTGTGAAAACTACCCAACATGTCGCGCGCCTCTGCTTGACATGTCACGCGCCTTTGGAGGAATGTGTGGGGCACTTTCAGGTGGCCAAATTGGGCAAGAGTAGGCTTTTTGGAAAGGTCTATGAGTCTAATTTCCAACCCAACTGGAATTTTTGGATTTGGAGTTCATTTGCCCTGTCAAACATCAATTCTCCCAAGACAACTTTCTGCAATTCAAAAAGGTGGCAGAAAGTCAAATTTTGCATGTTTTTTGACTTTTTGGAGGCCCAAAACATCACAAAATCTCAAGTCCATCCATGTGCATATGTAACTTTGCATGAAAAGTCTGGAAATGCTAAGTTTTTGTCAAATGGAGGTGCCGGGACGACATGTCTCACCGGGGGTGAGACGCGTTAATGAGCAAAAACTTGTAATTGGCACAAAAAATTCACAAATGACAAAATTTTCTCCAAATTTCTTGAAATTTGGGCTGGGAGTCCCCAATCAAGTACCATGCTCAGTAAAAGAGGATTTGACCAAAATTTGGAGTGGATCGGGCGTTTTCCTTCGTTTTTGTGCTTTGGCCAATCGTCCTTGGAGCACCTTCGTTCTCGCCGGTATTTTTGACATTTCTTTAAAACCATGACACCTGTGCAAAAAGTGAAGGAGGTTTTTCTTCCTTGGCATGTTGTTGACAAAAACCTCTCTCAGTTTTAAAAAAATCATCTTTGATTGCTCAAAAACATCATTTTAGTGAAACTTATCTCGATGTGTGGAACAAGGGTTTTGGTCGAAATGAAGCGAAATGAAGGGGATAGGGGGCTTCTAAATTCTTGGGGAAATTTTTGGGAGTGGGGAGGGATGTTATGGAGTAGGGGAAAGTGGAATCTCAGAGATTGAGTGAGGGGAAAGGGTCCAAAAGGGCAAAAGACAGGCCCAACCTAGAAAATTGCCAGGTTGTAGCTAGAAACTAGGGTTTGTGGAAAAATGAGGATTTTGGGGGATCTGAGTGTTGGGAAGTGCTTGATAAGGTACATTAAGATAAGGGAAGGTGTTAATGAACATCAGGAAACTTTTTGCCGATGATTTGACCATTCAAGAGAAATTAGCTTTAAAAACTTAGGAGAGGGAATGAAGCTTGCAAGCACAACTGAAGCATGAACAAAGAAATGTAAATGCCATTATGCCTGAGATGAAATTGAAACCTATTGAATGATGATAGAATCAAGCTGAAATGAATGACCCTGTAATTGGCTTTGGGCAATTTTGAAAAGAGGAGGCAAACCCTAGACCTAATGCCTAGTGACCGATTTGCTTGAAGGACTCACTGATGACAAATTTGACCTTGACACTCTGAGACCACTTTGTAAGAGCATATTTGATCACTGGAGGAAGGCTGGAAAGACTGACACTAACATTGGCTCCAATGGGGATGGTAGCTCCTTGGAGGTACCAAGAACAACAGACCTCTAGGAGAGCAGACCAGTGCTTTCAACCATTGGGCGATGGAGTCATTATTTCAGCAAACGACACAAGACTTTGACTCATTTATTGAATGAAAACTTGACTAAAAACTGGCTGAAACTTAACTGAAGCTTGACTCAAACCGACTCGATGGAAAACTGAAATAACTTGAAAAACTCACTCAACAGACTAAACACAAATGACTCATGACTTGACTTAAAACAAGACTTACAAAGCTTATGAAGGGCAGCAGTCCATCAAGATTTGAAATCATGATGACAACCACCTGTGTTTCTTACAAGACAATATACCATCAAACTATATCAAAATGCCAATGCAACCAATCAAGCAGATGCCTTCTTGACTGATTCTTCCTATCAGATCTCATGATCAACAATAGATACTGGTAACTGGGCATCCAAAACCATAGCTAACCATGATCTCTTTCATCACTGAACCCAACAATAATTACTTTCACTGCAGACTGTAACAAATCTACCATTGGATCCTGGAAAACATGAAGACTTGACATTGCCACCTCCTGCTGAAATATCAAGGTGTCCTTTATTTCAAATTCTGATCTGCCTTCATCATGTGCTTCAGAAAGAGTATGTTCATGGGCTTCAAAAAACTCCGAACAAGTAGATGAGTAGATCTCTTCTTGTAAGAACATTTCAACACATGAAACATATGAAGAATCTGAAAGGTAATCCTGTATGCTCTGATCTTCTGTAGTTTGACAATATGGTAGGTCATATTCAAAAGATATGACAGCTAGATTATCATCTTTGTGAAGGAAAACATTACCTGTTTGCTGATCTACAAGACAACCATCTTCTTCAACAGAGGAAGAAGTTTTCTCAACACTTTCCTCAATATGTGTGCATTGCAAATCTGTTGTAGCTTGGGTTGTAACAAGACCTTTCAAGAGCTGATCTATCTCCTCTTCAGACAAAGGAGACAATGCCTTTTGTTCTCTTTATCTTAAACAGTAATTATCTTCATATGATAGGGCACTCAAACTATCATTTATTACTGAATTATTGAAAGGAGATTCATCACTTACTTGCACAAAGATCTCACCTTGCTGTTCATGAACATCTGAATCCAAAACTTTGCCTATGATCTCAACAGCAGAGCTCTCTTTGAAGGGTTGCATGCTGCTATCTTCTGTGGGCAGATCTGAAACAAGCTCTTCTCTTTCATCAATTACAGCCATATGGACATCTTCAACCTGCTGATCTTGACAAGTATTCTCTAAGATTTCTGTGTGCTGCTGAAACAGATTTTTGTATAGAGCCTCCATGATCTCTTCATCCATGAAATTATCATCTTCATAAAACTTCTCAAGGATTTCAATAAAACTATAAGCATGCTTGCAGCAGTCATGAACCAAATTTAATGATGGATAAGATGCTTGATATCTTTCAATGAACAAGGCATGAAAACCCTTTAAACAGTAAATACAAGCAGGCGGCAAACTTTCATACCATGATTGGGCTTTACCTTCCAGAGTGGCCAAGAATATATTCATTAAGCAATCTTCAGGAAAATCCACCTTCAACTTACGAATATGCATATGAAATCTGATTAGATGAAGAGCAGCATCCTTTTTACCATCATCAAAATGTAGGCAAATTCCTTGACCAATCTACCTTTGGAATTTTATTTGGAAAACCGGGGATGTGATCTCAGCTCAAGGGAGCATATCTTCTTGCAATCTGGTCCATCTTGAAAAGCTCAAAGCTACTGATCTCTCTGCAGTGAAGTCACCATGAAGAACTGATCACTGGATTCTTCAGTGAAAGGAGTCGCCAGTGAATGATTTCAGCCTTTCAAGTGTCTGATCGGTGTTCACCATCAACAATCAGATCTGAACTTGATACATGTGGGGGTAAAATGTAATCGAAGTGGTTGTATTCACAAGCTCACGGAGATCGACTGAAGCAGCGTTTATCTACTAACGCTGATGTAAAACAAGAGCGTGTTCGAAGGCTACCTGGCGTATCTTCAGACTCCGTCTAAGACTTATGAAACAACAGGTCAATGAGCAAATTACAAATTTGTTCTCCCCAATATGGTCGCCAATATGTTAGCGCTTGGAATTCACCTAGGCTGAGATAGACAAACTCTCAAGGCTATATCAAACCATTTCACCTCGTAGCTAGCCCTACGAGGTATGAGAAGGCTCTCTCGGGTCAAAACTCGATGGATTTTGTCAATAGGATGAGTTGACCAATTAGGAACAAGGATTTTAGGCTAGTAAATTGATTTGAAGGTTGATTTGGGGTTTTTAATTAAACAATGGGGTTTTTCTGGGCTGAATGGGCGAGATCACAGTTTGAAACAGGAAAATATAATGAACAACACAGATTATTAACTGAGGCAAGGTAGGCATGAACTTAGCATCAAATCTGGATTTCAATGGGATGGAAAGACTGGTGAGGAGCTAAGGAGGGCAGACAATAACTCTGAATCCTCCTTAAACAGACGAAAACATCGAATGTGAGCAAATTTATAGGAGGAGCATACAATACTATGAATTCCTACCTAATCACTTCATTTGCTCAATCAGATATGATAATGAGGTAAATGAAACATAACAGTTCACATATAAGACAAAGGGAAAACCTATGCCAAATTAACATACCACATGAATCTCAGCAAACAGAGCTGTGAAATTCCATTAAATTCTCTGCCACAAACTGTACAAGAAAGCTCTGCTATGCCCCAGCAGCTCCCAGCACTCAGCACTCAGAAAAAATCTCTCTTTTCTCCTGACTCTAACCCTTTAGATGATTATCTTTATACATTAAATAAACTATGAGAAGCGTTAATTGATTGATAAAAACAAGGAGCAGTTACATCAATAATAATAAAAAATAGGAAAACGCTGCTCTAAAAGGAATAGCGTTGTATTTGTTTGTTGATGACCACTGAATTAGTAGGACGCGTAGCTAGATTTCCTGAACTGCAGCTTGAAGACCCCAAAATAGATCAACCAATTCGATTTCTGTGCTGGGATAGTTATCTGTATTTAAATTTGGCTTTTGACTTTTATTCTCTCCCACGATGTCACAACAAGTGTCTGCTGAAGGCCGTTTCCATGCTGCCACATATTTCCCTGAGATGAATCGACTGCCACGTTACATTTTCCCTTTTGCTGCTAGACCAAAATAGCACTGGAAATGTGGAGTGTATCCAGTTTTTTCTTGTGCATTCAACCCGGCCTTACTTGCCGCCATATCCCGCAGAAACAACATAGAGCATAGAGGGAGGATTCTATTGGCGTGTGTATGATCGATGCCTGTATAAATGATGCTCTAAGAAATCTTCAAGAAGTTCCATTTGAGGGGCTTTCCAAGAACAAAATTCAGGAAGGCCTGTGTTTCCTTGACCAAGAAATATATCATTTCTTCATTTGGAAATCCATCAGTGGCACGAAGTTTAGAAAAAAATTTCGTTTGCCAGTCCAGGGATTTCTTACTTCTTCTCCTGCAGACGGCTTGAACATTCACACTTGAATCTTTGAGCTTTTTTCTACACACCTTTCTTTATTGTAAAGGGTCTTTCCATACAACAGTGCAATAGCCCAGGTTGAAAGATTATTGAACTCCTGCTATGTGTGTCATCGGAAATCCCTTTTCTGCGTGGATATGTTTCGCCCTCCTACTAATCGTAGAGTAGTCCCTCTGAAACATGCCCGAGTCCTCCTTGCTCATAACGTATTTCTGATGGTTTACAATGCTGCCTTTCAATGTCTGTTTGCCAGAAATACGCTTTGTTGAGTAAAAAGCGTGATGAGGGATTTGAATCCCTATTTCCATATATTCTAAACTTGTTTTAAATGCAATATATCACATGTAATTTTGTTGGCGCAGGCCATGCGATCTTATCTGATGCTACCGTTACATGATATCTCGGTTGGTGATTTCCTGGGAAAGAAAACGAGTTTGAGTTAAATATCAATTAACGCCTCCTGTGATCTCTTTTCTTCCCCAAGTGCCCACAATGAGAACAATGGTGCTCTCTTTTAGTGCGCATATCACCAGGAAGTTCTGATTCAACATGGTTCAACACTGATGTATCCATCTCTGAAAGTGATGATGCATTCCCCTGTGTCTCAAACAACTGAAATTTTACATTCTGTGAATGTACTGGCCAATGTGGTGGATTCAACTCAGCATCATTCACCCCAAATAAATCAAAGTGAGCATTTGCATTATATGACGCTGAGCGTTCCCAATATCCATCACTATTTCACTTCATCCCTATTCTCAAAACATTATGATTTTCTGATATATGATCCCCCTATTTCACCAGCTTAAAATTTGAGGTTCATTTTGGGCATCTCCTTTGGTGATAGGCGAGGACTCATCTGGCAAGCGCCATTGCTGGTGGGATCTTGCTTCACCTTTATGTTTTGGATGCCAAGAAGCATCGGATTTCACTTCGACTTCACAAACATCCTCTGGATAATTTTTCATTACCGATGCAATGTTCCCTAATGAAACATTCTTCAGACATATAGGGCACTGCCACTTTCGTGTATGCTGGGTGAGCTCTATCAAAGATTGAAGATCAAAACAACCCATACGTTCACAAGGTTTAAACCTTCCAGCTACTCTTATACGCGATCCACTCATCGGACAACGGAGATTCACTGTAACAGAATCTGAAACAACTTCAGGATGACTATCACCATCTTCACTGTTTTCCAGAGAGTCACCATGGTCCACTACCGATACAACGCCGAACACGAGCAAGAGCCTCTTCTAAAGGTTCACCTTCTGTCTCATGAGACACTAAACGCAGAACCTGTTCAGAAGTTCACTGGTTCCTTCCCTGCAATGAAGCAATGGCAGTCTCCACTTCTGATTGCGATGCTAAAGAAACAAAACCAAAAGCACGAGGCACTCCATCTTTACGATTATAAACGACTTTTGCACCTAAGACATTCCCATTTTCACTAAACAAATCTCTCAGGGTCTCCTCCCATTCTGTATGCTACAGCAACAATCTCAAATTCTTGCATGATGTCAGTGAATTCTAATATTTATTTATGTACTTCCAGGATTACCGCCAGAGGGCGTGCTCTGCAATGAAAAATATATATCGAAACAGACCATGCTCCTCTGTCAGAAGAGTTGCAAGGAAACAACACCATATCCCATCCAGACCCAAAATTTTCATGCCCTTCACTGAATCATGCTAGTGTGGTGACGAACAACAGGGAGACTTCTGCCAAAGCTCTTGAAATGCATTACAGTGTCTGTAGATGCAATACCTGCAGCTTCAAATGGCCAAACAGAGAACATTTCTGGAAAATCTGAAACAACATCTGCCCACACTGGTAGCAGTGACATTTAGCTTTCAAATAAGGGTGTCAAGAAAATGTGGGTCCGTGGAAGATTAATTGGAGGTGAAAGGCAATATGTATGATATGCTCCATCACAGGCATCACATATTAGAAGACAATCAGCGCACTCATCAATCCCACAGGCTTTGCAAAGACTATCATCTGTACCTGATGAAGGAGGGCCACACTGCTTATTTTGTAGGCAGGGGCTTACAATATGTCTGAATTACTCTTTTCAAGGTTCCTTTTTATTGTCTCCATAAACTTTCCAAGCAATATTACGAAGACCATAACGCATCATTGTCTCTATTTGCAAGTGTCGCATCTTTATAACCATCCGTGTACCATCTTTCAAAATAACACCATGAACTTGTGCAATTGATACTGCTGCAATTGGTATTTTCTCCACATAGCTTTTTGCCTCTGATTGCTAATGATATTCGGAATTGTGCTTGTGCAGGGATAGGAGCTTTGAAGTCGCTACCAGTTGAAGAGCTGAAGATAAATTACATAATATAAAAAGCAACATTTAAATGATTTCTTCTTCAAAACCCTGTTTTGAAGAAGAATCAATCTCTGACATGAGACGGACATTGATCAGCAAGAGCTTGGCCAATTTTATTCCATAAAATGTTTTTTATCTCGGTCAGGGTTCTATGGAGAGTGAGGTCTTTCTCCAAGGCCTTTATCTTGTTTTCTAGGGCCTTTACTTCCCTGGTTTTCTCGACAACTGTCATCTTTGATTTATCATAACTAGCCTCAAACTTGGCTAGGTTTTCCTTGGTCTCCTTCATTTCTTCCATTTGTAATTCTGGAGCCTTAATTTCCTTCATCATGGCTTCCATCCTGAAGCTGGCCTCTTGCAATGCTACTGTTGTACTTGCTGCTGAAGTTGAGGCACCTGCTGCTGAAGTTGAGCCTGGAGGAGGTGCTACTGTAGTCACTGTTTTAGGAGGAGCTGTAATTATTGGAGTTGTTTGGGATGGTTGAGGGGACAACTCTAGCTGTTTCCCTTGTTGAGCCTCTTCCAATGCTTTCTATGTGTCTAATAGCCCTTTGTTTCATCCTCATAAGCAGGCTAACCACATCCTTTACCTCCTGTTGTTGCGCCACTTCTGCAGTTTGAGGATGTATGGTAACTGGCAGCTTCATTTGTTTTCTCAGGGCTGCTATGTCTTCCTCCTTTTTTCTGATTAAGGCTTGTGTGCCTTTGGGATCTTTGGGATCATGTCCCAACTCTATAATGATCTCTTCCAAGGATTTTATCCTATTATCCTTGGCTAATGATAAGGATTTTTCCAACTCTAACTGGGCATAAGTGTTATATAAAGAGTTCTGCACTCTATGGGCCATTAGAGCCTTATCTGCTAATGTGGAATAAACTATTTCTCCAGCTTGCTTATGTAACTCAATCTGGTCTATTGGATGTATGTCTTTTGCCGGGACCTCCAGATTGGTTCTGATGTAGTCTGTAGCTGACTGTTAATGTTGTGTAGTAGGTCTGAAGTGACTGAGAGTCATCTTCCCTTCTTGCATGTCATACGCTGCCATCAGCCTTTGTTGATTTGTTGGTGCCATTCTCATCAACTGATTGTAAAGTTGAAACCTTATTGGCTCGTTTATAGCTTTGATCTCTATGAATGCTCGTTTGATATCCGAGCCTTGCCTTGTCTTCTGTTTGGAGGATGAAACCTCCATACCTGGTTGTCTCTCTTACTCTTGCTGAAAGGAGCTGGTCGATGTTTCCAAAACCGAAGGGATTTGCTGTTCAGAAGTTCCCTCACCCCTAATATTTCCTATGGTTTCTTCTGTAATTTCCTCCTCGGCATAGAGGTTTAGCCTCTGTCCCTTTTCCCCTTGCTGATCTGTGGATACCCCTATGGGTGTGCCCTCTGTTCTGTCCCTCTTTTTACCTCTTTCCTCATTATGAGGAGTTTGCAGCATAGGGATTGCAGGTGCC
Source organism: Pinus taeda (assembly GCA_000404065.3). Taxonomy (NCBI): domain Eukaryota; kingdom Viridiplantae; phylum Streptophyta; class Pinopsida; order Pinales; family Pinaceae; genus Pinus; species Pinus taeda. The sequence goes on along the minus strand of APFE030739045.1, from coordinate 87,186 downwards.
TTTGTTTTTGTTGAAGGGATTTTTTATTGACCCTTTTCCTGATTTGAGGATGGTTGCTCTTCCATTGTTATTTATTGTTCTGAGTGCTCAATGTCCTTGCCTTTCCCTGTAGGTAAAATGGTTTCTTTAGCTGGCTGCCGTGAAGATGTAGCAGTCGATGTGCTTACTCCAATCGATTGAGGCTTTGTGAAGGTGACCTGTGTAACATAATCCAGGTCAATTCTTTTCTCAATTTCTTTCATATCTTTCTCTAATTTTTCCTCTTTAGTAAGCTCTTCATCATCTAATGTGCCCTCTACCCATTCTTGTTGATTAGCATATTTTTCAATGTAGGGGATTGGCTGGTGCACATAACCTGAAAGCCTGTGTTTGATTCTTCTAAGGCTTATGAAGTGTTTAGGGTCATATGGTGCCCAGTAGAAGCTTTGTTTCAACATGAGCTCTTGTCTTAGCATGTTGTCTGCACCCTTCCATGCTTCTTCCCTTTTGTTGAAAACAAAGGGACCCAATTGATGTCTGATTTTAAGCTGTGCCTTCTTGTTTTTCCCATGGAAATGAGTCAAGTCTGCATTATTGAACTGCCTGAAATACTCCAAGGCAAAAAGTCTCATGGGGACATATCTTGGCAGCTTATAGGGAGACAACTCACACCCATAAATTCTAATCAATGTGTGTTTTTGGTAGAAGTACCAATCACCAATGTTGTAGCCCTTTGAAAGATGCAAGATTCTTTGCATTTCAGCAGTGAGTCTGGTAGGAGGAGTCACCATTAATAGGCAAGTGGCTGGGTAGATGAACAGGTCAATAAACTCACAATATGTGTATGGAGAATAGTGGACTTCATGGAAAACTGAGGTCCAATAGATGACAGATCTCCTCTCTCTTTTTGAGTCTAATCTCCTGAGAGGAACCTTGAAACTATCTGGGTGATAGTACAACAACAGATGGTAAATGTAGGAAGTGTATTTAAACACTCTTTCTCTCCATCATCATGAATTGTTCATGTATTTTGTTTGCTATGAAGGTGGCATAATCATACATGACAACAGGGGGCTGTCCTGGAGTGAACATGGTTAAGAGCAGAAATACAGTTTCATCCACAAATTCTCCTGTTTTGCATCCTAGAATGTAGGAAAGCATATCTACCATGAGCTTGTCTGTTTCATTAAATGAGGCCTGATGATAGGGAGGAGGATGATCGTATTGGCGCTTTGGATCCATAAACAGATGACTAACTCTTCATATTTCTTCCCTAGAGAGCTTTGCACCCTGATCAAGCAGAAGTTTCATTGTAAGGGGAACCAAAGGCTGAGGTGGCTCAAAGTTCAACATTTCATTTATGGATTGAGGACTGATATAGAACAGCACAGACCCATCTGGATTGAGAATTTCTCTCTGAGTAGGGTCATAGTTTGCATGACATAGATGAATGAAGTCGGGCAACACACTGACTGATGGGAGGAAGTAGATTGGCATATTAGATTGCCAAATTCCTAGGATATCAGTGTTATTTATGTGATTGTTTTTGAATTGGCACACAGATTTGAGGTGAGAATTAAGGCCCATCATATCCTTGATCTGGAAGTCTCTATCTGCCAAAGATAACCATTCTAAGTCCACGTGTGGAGCATTCAAAGGTGCAATGTTTAGAGCTACTGGAGCCTCCATGTTTTGTATTGCTTCTATTGATTGCAATGTAGGTGTAAACAACAATAGGAAGTAGAATTTAGGCTCTAAGGCTATTGTCAGGAGTATGAAAACTGATTTTTTTATTTCAAACCAACCTCACTATATAGAGTTTATAGTAAAATGGCAGATTTACAACGCTTAGACTGGGTTTTTTACATAAATTGGTTGAATTGCAGGCTCTGTGGACGGATTACCGAGAGAATGGAATTGAATTTTGCCTAAAGGGGTGAAAGCTTGCAGAGGAAAAAGGAAGTTGAGGATTCCTCTTTAGGAAACAGTTTACAACAATGGAAACAGGGCACTCAACTATTTCAACTCAATAATTAAGCAATTTTTTGTAGTCTCTGTGGGCGTATATGGATGCACAGTGTGTTGGAATGGCTCGTTTGCAGAGGGAATGAGCTCAAATTTGCAGGTTTGTTGTGAATTAATAGCTCAAATGGTGTATGCAGGATATCGAGCGATAGGAAGGAGTGCCTTTGGAAGCAAAATACAGGTTCTTTTGGCAATTTAAATAGAGAACTTGAAAAACAGGGCTTTCAGGCTAAAATAGGGATAAATACCAGTGTCCAAGGTGCCGAGGATGGTTAGCAGGCACAGCTTGGGCTGCGGAGTTGAGCTATGGAGTCGGGCTGGTAAGTTGATAGACAGTATAAGCTCTGGAAGCGATTGAAAAGTGAAAGCATATGCACATTGTTTGCGGATGCAACAAAATAGAAATAGGTGGAAAATAGTCATTTTCACGACTTTTTAACCAATTTTGGACCTTTTGGCGCTTCTTTTGTTTTTCTCGGATGACGTCATCATGACGTCCTTTTTGTCGTGTAGTGGGTACAGTGGATGACGTGGCAGCTGACGTATGCGATGACGTGGCACATGACACGGTGGCGGGGTGGTGATGTCAATGGATGACATGACTCAAGTACAAGGCAGTGGCAGGTGACATGGACACAACGTCATGCGGTGACATAGGCAAGCGGGGAGGGCGGTAAGTGGTTTCCATCGGACCACCTTTGGTACGGGAGCAGTAATTGTCAGAGGCAGCCCGATGCAATAGGAGGGGGACAAGTGTCCTGTTGTACGACGGTGAAACCGTCGACCATCGGGTACTAACATATCGCTACAGAGGGGCGCCCGATATGGATGAAGACCGTCGGATTTGAGGAAGGTGATCCGATGGTGGACGGGAGGGAGATGCGACCTGAGTTTAGTAGAAAAACGCGTACAATAAACTTCAATTTTTTACATAGTTTCGGGCAGATTTAGACCTTAGGTTATAGGTTTATATGCGCTCGGGGTCATGGTTATTCACTAATCAAATATCAATGAAACCCAAAATAGAATAAAAGCGGGGTTAATGTGGTATAGTTGGTGTGAGGGGGGGTTGAAAAATAGTTATTAACCTAACCAAAGGTTAGATTAACCCTAAGTTTTTCAACATGGAAGGGCTAATGCTAAGGCCCCAAATGGACCTAGTATTTCCCGAACTCATGTTATATGGCTATAATTGCCAATTGGAGGGGATATATTAGATTTTTTGGGTTTTTATAGTTTTTTGTAGAATAGGGGTGGGAAAATGATTTAGGGAGCTAGATAATAGGGTTAGATGTTAATATGACTTTTATGAAATGAAAATGAATGGACATATGTTAAAGAAATGAAAGAGTATGGAATGACCATTTTTACACAAGAAATGTGGTTTCTTCCAACTGAGTGAACTCAGAGTTTCACTTAGCATTCTTTATAAGACAGATTGAAATGGACTATTGGGTAGATCCAAGGTCCTTGAGGGGATGTTAGTGAATTATTTCTAGGGAAATGAAAGGGGAAGTTAGTCATGCTTCCACTGTTGTACCATCAAACAACTGCCATGGTGTTAATGCCATAAATGAGATGAGTCCTTCTTGACAAGACTACAAGTGATTACCAATTTGCTTCTGCAACCTCAAACTACCTACCCAGCCTAATACACCTAACATTTTTTCTTCCTTTGGATTGGGTGCACTTGGATTAGCAAACCATGATTTTCCTCTTTTCTTTTGACTTTCCTCCTATCTAAATGTACCCTTATTTCTTCCAAGGGCCCAAATTAAGCAGTTGGGCTCCTTAAATTCTCTATCTATCTACTCTTATGCCAAGCTTGAACTATTTGGACAGATATTCTTTCTCTATTCTACAACAACAATTCAAACATGGCATGGTCCAGATTGAATTGTTGGGCCACCCATCAAATGCAATAAGAAGCATTACCTCCACATGGTGAATTTGTAAATAAGATAGCATTGACATTTTGACTGGCCACTTTCCTGGTCTTTGGTTTGGGGTTCATTTTCACTATTTTTTCTGACCAATTGATATTCTTTCCCTTTGATTATTCTTTTAAGGCATAGCCTCTTTTCATTTTTTAATTTTCTTTGTCTGTATACAAAATATGGAACCTCTGCAGCATGCAGGGATGAACATATTTAGCACTTCCACTGTCAATCATGAAAAATGAAACCTATTGGTATAGGAACCTAACAGTGGCTCCACTTGGGGATGTCTTTTCCTGGTGAAAAGCCAAGAACACCAGGTCAGAATTCCTTGTTCTTCAATTTTTTCTATAGTCTGAAACTTCCTTGCCTTGGAGACCTTTGATCTGAATCTTTGTAGCCTATATGCAGTACTTTTTAAGCTGATCTGCGTGAAATTGCAGCTTTGTTTCTTGTTGGCTTCTCTGAGTGCTTATCATCATCTTCATACTTCCCAAGTCCTTTTATTGATTTCTTATGGTGGACTCAAAATATACCTGAAAAAGTGATGTAGTTCACTGATTTTTCTTCAAAATTTGCTGCATTTGGTTCCTTATCTAACTGTTGTAAATGAAAAATGTTGAAAATACAAATATTTATGTACAATATGCAGTTGTGTTATGTTCATCAAAGGGGATCAAAATAATGTTTGAGCATTCTCCCATTGACTGGGCCTTCTTTAGTATTTGTGCCATACAAACTCCTCAAAAAATAGGTGTTGTTACCTTGTACAACTTGAATAACAAAGGGGCATCTCCACAGGAAATCAAATTTTCCATGTTTTCCTATATCTTCCCTTGTGGAGTCCCATTTCAGCACTTTGTTTCCTATGAAAAAGTCTTCAACTTTTTTTCTTTTATCAAAGATCTTCTTGAGTTTATCTTGTAGTATCTAAGTTCTCTAGTATACTTCCTCCCTTGTCTACTGCAAGTGAATAGTTTGATTGATCCTTCTCTGAATATCATTTGGCTCTGCTTGTATTTCTTGCAACAACTTGACCATAGGGATTCCTAAAGAGGAGGGAAAAGCAACCTCTAGACCATACACCAATTCATATGGACTTGTTCCAATGGACCTTTTTGTGGTCAATTTGTCTGCCCACAGTGCATTCACAAGTTTTTTGTGCCAATTCTTTTTATTCTCTTCTAGGAACTTTTTGATAATGTTGATGAGGCTTTTGTTGGAGGACTCAACTAGACCATTACCTTGAGGGTAATAGGCTTTGGAATGACCTAGGGTAATATGGTATTTGTGACAAAAGCTGATCATTCTTTTGGACTTAAAGACAGATGCATTGTCTGTAATGATCTTTTCTGAACAGCCAAATCTAGATAGGATATTGGTCTCTAGGAATTGTATGATGACTGAGTCATTGCCTTGCCTACAAGGGATGGCCTCTATCCACTTGGTAAAGTAATATATGGCTATCAAAATCCATCTATGCTGGCCAGAAGATGAAGGGTGGATCTCCCTAATGAAGTCTAAACCTCATTGTTGAAATGGCCTTTCAGTTGAAATAGGTTTGAGGGGCAGGGGTAGCAGCTTTTTCTTGCCTTCAAATATTTGACATTTATGGCAAGACATTACAAATTTTTTAACATCAGCAAACAGCGAGGGCCAATAAAAATCCAGCCCTTAGGATTTTATCGGCTGTTGATTTCTAATACAAGTGTCCTCCACAATATCCTGCATGAAATTCCTTGAGGACTTTGTTAGTTTCATCCAACATTAGGCAATTGAGCAAAATACCTTCATGATTTTTCGAAAACAACACATTATTTTTGATACAAAAATTTGAAGCTTTCATTTTCAAGAATCTCTTTTTGGTTCTGGATAACCCTGGAGGAGCTTGCAGATTTAACAATACAAAACATATATCAGTATACCAAGGTGATTGTAAAAAGGCTTGATTGATTTGTGGAGTCGCCATCTCCTGCTCGTTATCCAGTTCATTGATGTCTAGGGCTTGAAAGTTGGTTTCAGTCATTAGTTTGGCTAGCCCTTGTCCTTTTATGAGTTTTTTTGGCTTTATCTCAATGCCATATTCTAAAATGTTGGCTATCCATTTTCCCCTTTTACCTTCAATTCCTTCTTGAGTAAGAATATCTTTAACCACTGCATTAGGAACATAGGCAATTATGTGAGAGTACAAGATATAAACTCTGAAATCCTTTATGGCCTTCACAAGGGCATATGCCTGCTTCTCCATGATTTGGTATTTTAAGTGGGGCATCTCTGAGTGTTTTTCTGAAAAAAGAAATGGGTTTCTCATGTCCTAAATCATCTTTTTGTAATAGGACAACAACAATAGTATGCTCAGATGCAAAGGAAAAGATTATAAAATCTTTATCAAACCTGGGACTTATAAGAACAGGAGTTCTTGTCAAAGCTATCTTGATTTCCTCAAAGGCCTGCTTGGCTTTTGTTGTCCATTTGACTTTAGAATCTTTCTTGAGCATATTATTCAATAGCCTTATTAGCTCGGCCAAATTGGGAATGAATCTTCTCAGGAAATTGATCTTGCCTAGAAAATCTTGTAGTTCTTTAATGTTTCTTGGATGAGGGACTTGAAGGATAGCCTAAATTTTGTCTGGGTCAATTCTTATACCATCTTTTGAAATTATGTGTCCTAGGAGTTTCCCCTCTTCTAGGCCAAAGAGTGATTTCTATGGGTTCAATGATATGCCATATTTTCTGCAAATAAAGAACACTTGTCTTAGGTGTATTAAATGTTCTTAGTCTGATTTTGAGAAAGCAGTAAGGTCATGAAGATATATGATTAAGAAATCATGGATCTCCTTAGCAAAGGCTATGTCCATTGCCCTCTGAAAGGTAGCTCCTGCATTTTTTAGTCCAAAAGGCATTTTGACATATTTGAAGGTTCCCCAGGGTGTTGTGAAGGTTGTTTTGTCTTGATCATCTCAGTGAACTAAAATCTGATTAAATCCTGAGAAGCCATCTAACAATGAAATCCTTGAAGCTCCCACTACCCTTTGCAAGATATGATCCATTTCTGGTAAGGGGTAGTGGTCTTTGAGAGAGACTTTATTCAAATTTCTCAAGTCAACACAAAGTCTTATCTCTCCAGTTTTCTTTCTAGTGGGTACTAGATTTGAAATCCATTCAAAAAACCTAATGGGTGTAATTATTCCAGCTTGGTACATTCTTATGACTTATTTTTCCATCAGGGGAAGGAGGACTGGATTAATCCTCCTCAACTTTTTTTTAAAAGGTTTCTGGTTTTCTTTCAAGGGTATTGTATGTTGGATAACAAAAGTGTCATAGGATTTAGGGTCCTCATAACTCCATGCAAAAACATCTTGGAACTCTTTAAACAACTCAATGTATTTTAGTTTTGTGTCAAGAGGTAATGTTTTGGAAAGTTTTATCATTTTAGGATTTTCTATGGTCCCAATGTTACAGTCCTCAATTTTTGCATTTAGGGGTTGCATTTTTGGCTTTCTAGGAATGTCATTTGAGTCAAAAATATCTTCTAAGGGAGTTAAACCTATGGGAAGGAAATTATCCTTTAGTTCGATTACTTCAGATTCTTCCTCAATCATTTCACCAAATTCTGCTTGTTTTAGCTTTTGTAGATTTGTACAATCAAAGGTTGTTGGATGCAAAATCAAATTTGTTGTTTCAGCTGATATATTTGGCTCAACTTTATCAATGTGTTGTTGATCATCAATAGTGCTTGTGTCTATGTTTATTCTTGAGAATTCTTCTTTCAATGTCAAGAAATTATTTATTTGGGTGTCATTCTCAAATACTTGCCAATTTTTCACATTATCTGGGATAGCAAGTCTGTGTTTGATCTCAGCAGTGAAGTGGTGATTGGGCTCAAAAGGAAGTTTACAAGTACTGGCAAAATTTGCCAAACTATGTGCATGTAAGTTATGACTTCTTGGAATTTTAGTGAGCTGAAATTCTAAGAAGTTGTTAAGTAATTCAGTTTCTAATCCTCTGTGAGACCTTAGCCTGATATTGTTTGTAACAAAATTTCCCTTCATTTGTTCTATAATCAAATCTGAGTCCCCTAGAATTGAAATCTTAGTTGCCCCTAGACTTCTAATTTGTTTGAGACCTAATAGAAGGGCTTCATATTCGGCCATGTTGTTTGTACATCTGAAATTTATCCTATATGCATGACCTTGAGCATGGTAATTTTGCACGTTGTGTATCCAAAACCCTGCCCCTGCTCCTAATTTATTCACTAACCCATCAAACTCTAAGTACCATAAGGTTTCTTGGTCATGAATAGCCTTAATAGTTTTGGAAGCTTGTTCAGCGGGTAGGTTTGGCTTTTGTAATTCATATGATATGTGATTTTGGTTAGTTGTATCAATCATGTCAACAATCTTTTGGTTTTGGGCACTAGATTGTTCATTCATGCTTTCTGTTTGTGTTGCTTTCAGGAGTTTGGCCTCAGCTTTGGGACACAGGTCAGCATTGAATAAGATAAATGAATCCATGTCAGAGTGAATGGAATAGATGGGGAAGTTTTGGGGATTTTCTTGATTGCTAACCACATATTTCATCAATGTTTCTTGGTATAATCTCTTTGGCTGGCCAAATACTAAAATTGTGGCATAGGACATGTCTAGCTGCAAGGATCCTTGGAGTTTGGCACCCCAAGATCTGGACAAAAGCATACCATACTTAGGTGGAATGTCAGCTACCACCACATCCATCAAGATAGTTTTGGCTGGATATTGGACTAAAGAAACACAAAGATCTTTTATTAGACCTAGACACCTGACCTGGCTGGAATCAAATGAAAACAAGTCCTTATAGGGGCCTTGTGATGTCTAGATCTAGCTTTTCCATCACAGACTTAGGCATTAGGTTATGGGAAGCCCCTGAATCAAACATTGCATTATGCAACACTTTGTCATGAATGTTTAAGCTCACATAGAATGGAGTAACTCCTCCATCTACTGATTTACCATTGACTTCTGGACCAAAAATCAGTTCTGGTTGATCATCCAAAACATTGACTGCATCACTATTCTCTGGTATTTGCAGTGACCTATTAATCTACTGTCTGTAAACTTCATGTTTGGCCAATTCAGAGAGAGGAATGGCTATTTTCAGCTTGCCAATTTTTGTTTCTAAATTAAATAGTTTCTCTATCTGAATCTTTATATTTTGGGTAGCAAGCTTCTCTTTTTCAGCTGAGTTTTCATTGACCTTTTGTTGATTATGTATGCTGTTATAAGGTGCATCTGATTTGAAATTATTTTCTGGAGGGTTATTCAAATCTTCTGTTGGAGAATGGGATGTGAATGAATGGTTTCTTGAAGGCTGTAAGTCTGATACATCTTCCACAGTAAGTTCCTTTGGGTGTGTTTTATCAGAGGATTCTATTGGGACAAGTTTATCCTTTGATTTCTTAGGTTGTTTAATATCTTTCAGCTTGGTAGTTTCAGGCACATCTATGGTTCTGCTTCTCAATTTGTACTGTTTATGAACCTCATAGACTACTGCATCATAGCCTTCTCTAAAATCAAATGACTCTCTAGATTTGGTTTGAAATTGTTTGACTTCATGGGCCTCTTAGTCATCTTGAGTTAGGAAAACTTGTTGTTCGCTATCTAGGCCCATTAAGTTAATGTGAGGGTCCTATGTCGGTTCACTTGAGGTTGAGGCCTCTGCATAATTCTCTTGAAATGGAGGTCTGATATTCTGATCAGGGCCAGTCCTTCCAGCAGTAGGGTTTTGGCCTTTTCTAAAGTTTGGGGTTCTTGTTGGGTTACTTGGTTGCCCTTCCCAAGATGACTTTTTTTCAATGGTCTCTACCCTGTCTCCCAATCTATCCATTCCTTTGATGATGGCATCTAATTTCTATTCGAATGCTAAAGGTTCTTCTTTGAATGTTGTTCTTCTTTCAGTTCTAGCCCGATTTCGTTTGGCAATCAAGTTTGCCTCTACACTAACAGCTACATTCTACATGTCTGCTAGGCTTAATGGGGCTCTTTCCCTCAGTTGATATGCCATATCTAAATCAAATCCATCAATGAATTTGATCAAGGCCAAGTCAGGTGGAGGTCTAAGGTTTTGTGGGATGGCATTGTATACATTGTTAAATCTAGCACAATAGTCTTGGACAGTTTCTAGTGGACCCCTTTTTAAATTGTCATATTCAGTTAAAATATGTAAAGGGTCTTTCTTCTTTTCCCATCTGTTTAAGAAGACTTGATATAGGGCCTCGGGATTGCCTATAGAGTTTGCAGTAAATGACCTAAACCAGATCCTTACATCACTAGTTAGACTTTGAACAAAGATCTTCATCCTCACATCATCATCATCAATTTCATAGTTTTCAAAATAGTCCTGCATCTTCTTAGTGTGCTATTGGGCTGTATAGGAACCAACACCATCAAAATAAGTGATCTTACTTTGATAATCTTGAGGCATAACCCCTGGATTTGCAGGTAGCTGTAAAGGAGCATAACGATTTTCCATATTTACAGGGATAAATGGGACAACAGGAAGAAATGGGACGGCTGGAAGAGTAGGGACGATGGTAGATATATGTGTAGTAGATGGAGGAGTGGAGAAGGTGCTTTGAGAAGTGGATGAAGAACTAGGAGAAGTAGGAATAATGGGAGGATGAACTGAAACTTTAGCAGGGGTTGGAATATAGCTTTGCTAAACTGCTTCAGGACTTGAATCAACAAAATCTTCTTGTTGCTCTTGCTTCTTAATGATCTTAGGGATCAAATTGGGATTTTCAAAAACAGCTGGAGGATCTGGGTCAAGGTTTGACCTTGTGTAACGAGTTTTCTTCTTTCGAGCCATCTTCTAGATTTGTTTTTGGTATTTTTCTGGGAATGTTTATAATCACAGCTTTAAACAATACTTCGCAGGAGATTCTTTTGGAAAATAGGAAGCTTGATATCTTCTTTGACTATGTTGAAACAGGGAAACTAATTTTCCCCAGCGGAGTCGCCAATGATGTTATCACTCAGGTTGTTCCCTGCCTCCTAGAGGGAATACAGCCGAGATAACCACTAACCAATATTTTAGCTATAGGTCCTAGCCTACCTACAACTAGAGAGGGCTCTCTCTTTGTAATTTAGCTTTGTTTGTTTGTATTTTAGGCTAGTTTATAAGACACAATTTTTTGTTTGATGTTTGGGAGATGACATTCAATAGAGCACGACAGTAAGCTAAGAGAATTTCATAGCATTGGGTTGATGGAGTCCAAGTAAATAAGCTTCTAAGCATGGTTTCTTTGGCAATGATAATACTACATAGCAGGATAATTAAACACAAAACAATTTTGAAACTGAAATAAGATGGAGTGAAGTCAAAGAATGAAAGGTAGTCAAGAAACTTTCATTCTATTAACAGAGAGAAATTGCATAAACATTATCAAGGAGAATTTAAGAATTCCTTGATGATCTTTGGAGTGAAAGAACTAGGGAGACAAGAGCAATTAAGAATTCTTGCCTATGCTAGTCCTGTAGAAAACATTAAAAATTACAGGAATTGAACACAGAGTACAGTGAAGTAAATTCTGAGTTATCCTTCTTTCTTGTAACTTAGCACATGATATTTAGATGATAAATAAAGACAAATACAGTAACATAAGAGTTAAGAAGACTTATTTATCCATGCATTAACACGAGAATTCTGCAATATATTCTTTTGCCACCGATTCCACACTCAGTCAGTTCACCAGCAAAGCATTCCAGAAATTTTATTTCTGAAGAGTTATCAAAAATATACAGCGCAAGTCCAGAATGATATTCACCAGCCAACAATAATACATCTCTTTAACAAGTATATATAGGAGTTTACAAAATATCCCATAGGGAAATATCTGGACATAAATTTATCCATCTAGTCTGACATAATCAATAACTATTTGTGGAAAAATCACGCAGCATTAATTGAGGAAATAAAATCTCTTTACTGGCTGCTATAGGTGTCCTGTTTATTGTTGACCCTTGACTCTGGTAGTCAGTGGATGATCACTTTGCTACTGTGTTGTCCTGGGCGTGTTGTCATTTGCCACCTGTGTAGTTTGTTTGAATGTTTTTTAGCACTAATTTCATCCACTTTTGATTTTAATTTTCTGGTAGCCGAGCCATATAAAGCAAATTGCATGTTACGCAGACAATGTACAGGAAGAGAACTAAAATTCCTTCAAAATCCCAAGCAGGCTTTGCCACCATTCCTCTGTTGGCAATTGATGCTTTCTTAATTTGAATAATATTTCATCAGCTTCAGTGTATGTGTAATAATTCGGCCAAACTGGAAAAAGGTGTGCTATCTCATGCTCTATGTAAAACAAACCTTCCAGTTTATCATGTAAACTCTACCCTATGGGAGGGACTGCTTCTTCTACATTGCTTAACGATGCTATAATTTGATTTTGCACATAGGTACTCAGTCTGTTTGCATATTGTTCCTGTTTTAGCAGCCTTCCATCACTAGTGACCAGGCTGGGTAAACCTTTGGTTTGCAAATTTGAAAGCTTCTGTCTAAAGGCATTTACCTCTATCTGCATTTCTTTGCATTTTCTTTCTATAGTTTGGACAAAATTTCTCATGGTCAGCACCTTCTTGACTCTTACAATAGTCTTTGTCCTGTTCTAGATGTTCAATGCTGCCAGCTGGTCACTAGTACGAGTATTCAAAAAGTGAATCAATTGATTGGCTTGCTCAGGCTTATCTACCAATAATGTTTTGGCCTTATGAGTTTCATATTGAGCTACTGCCATCAATTCTATCTGGTCAAAGATTGTTTGTATTGTTTTCCATTGATCAGCAAGAGCTTGGCCAATTTTATTCCACAAAATTGTTTTTATCTCGATCAGGGTTCTATGGAGAGTGAGGTCTTTCTCCAAGGCTTTTATCTTGTTTTCTAGGGCCTTTACTTCCGCGGTTTTCTCGGAAACTGTCATCTTTGATTTATCATAACTAGCCTCAATCTTTGCTAGCTTTTCCTTGGTCTCCTTCATTTCTGCCATTTGTAATTCCAGAACCTTAATTTCCTTCATCATGGCTTCCATGCTCAAGCTGGCCTCTTGCAATGTTGTTGTTCTAGTTGCTGTTGAAGTTGAGGCACCTGCTGCTGAAGTTGAGTCTGGGGGAGGTGCTGCTGTAGTCATTGTTGTAGGAGGAGCTATAATTATTGGAGCTGTTTGGGATGGTTGAGGGGCCAACTCTGGCTATTTCCCTTGTTGAGCCTCTTCCAATGCTTTCTCTGTGTCCAATAGCCTTTGGTTCATCCTCATAAGCAGGCTAACCACATCCTCTACCTCCTATTGTTGCACCACTTCTGTAGTTTGAGGATGTATGGTAACTGGCAGCTTCATTTGTTTTCTCAGGGCTGCTATGTCTTCCTCCTTTTTTCTGATTAAGGCCTATGTGCCTTTGGGATCTTTGGGATCATGTCCCAACTCTATAATGATCTCTTCCAAGGATTTTATCCTATTATCCTTGGCCAATGATGAGGCTTTTTCCAACTCTAATTGGGCAGAAGTATTATATAAAGAGTTATGCAATCTATGCGCCATTAGAGCCTTATCTGCTAATGTGGAATAAACCATTTCTCCAGCTTGCTTATGTAACTCAATCTGGTCTATTGGATGTATGTCTTTTTCCAGGACCTCCAGATTCGTTCTGATGTAGTCTGTAGCTAACTGTGGCTGTTGTGTAGTAGGTCTGAAGTGACTAAGAGTCCTCTTCCCTTCTTGCATGTCATATGCTACCACCAGTCTTTGTTGATTTGTTGGTGCCATTCTCATCAACTGATTGTAAAGCTGAAACCTTATTGGCTCGTTTATAGCTTTGATCTCTGTGAATGCTCATTTGATATCCGAGCCTTGCCTTGTCTACTATTTGGAGGATGAAACCTCCCCACCTGGTTGTCTCTCTTGCTCCTGCTGAAAGGAGCTGGCCGATGTTTCCAAAATAGGAGGGATCTACTGTTCAAAAGTTCCCTCACCCCTAATATTTCCTATGGTTTCTTCTATAATTTCCTCCTCGGCATAGGGGTTTAGCCTCTGTCTCTTTTCCCCTTGCTGATCTATGGATGCCCCTGTGGGTGTGCCCTCTGTTTTGTCCCTCTTTTTACCTCTTTCCTCATTATGAGGAGTTTGCAGCACATGGATTTCAGGTTCCTTTGTTTGTGTTGAAGGGCTTTGTTCTTGACCCTTTTCCTGATTTGAGGATGGTTGCTCTTCCATTGTGCTTTGCTGTTCTGAGTGCTCAATGTCCTTGCCTTTCCCTACAGGTAAAATGGTTTCTTTAGCTGGCTGCCTTGAATATGTAGCAGTCGATGTGCTTGCTCCAATCGGTTGAGGCTATGTGAAGGTGACCTGTGCAACATAATCTAAGTCAACTCTTTTCTCAATTTCTTTCATATCTTTCTCTAATTTTTCCTCTTCAGTAAGCTCTTCATCATCTAATGTGCCCTCTACCCATTCTTGTTGATTAGCATATTGTTCAATGTAGGGGATTGGCTGGTGCACATAACTTGAAAGCCTGTGTTTGATTCTTCTAAGGCTTATGAAGTGTTCAGGGTCATATGGTGCCCAGTAGAAGCTTTGTTTCAACATGAGCTCTTGTCTTAGCATGTTATCTGCATCCTTCCATGCTTCTTCCCTTTTGTTGAAAACAAAGGGACCCAATTGATGTCTGATTTTAAGTTGTGCCTTCTTGTTTTTCCCATGGAAATGAGTCAAATCTACATTACTGAACTCCCTGAAATATTCCAAGGCAAAAAGTCTCATGGGGACATATCTTGGCAGCTTATAGGGAGACAACTCATACCCATAAATTCTGATCACTGTGTGCTTTTGGTAGAAGTACCAATCACCAATGTTGTAGCCCTTTGAAATATGCAAGATTCTTTGCATTTCAACAGTGAGTCTAGTAGGAGGAGTCACCATTAATAGGAAAGTGGCTGGGTAGATGAACAGGTCAATAAACTCACAATATGTGTACGGAGAATAGTGGACTTCATGGAAAACTGAGGTCCAATAGATGACAAATCTCCTCTCTCCTTTTGAGTCTAATCTCCTGAGAGGAACCTTGAAACTATCTGGGTGATAGTACAACATCAGATGGTAAATGTAGGAAGTGTATTTAAACACTCTTTCTCTCTCCATCATCATCAATTGTTCATGTATTTTGTTTTCTATGAAGGTGGCATAGTCATACATGACAGCAGGGGGCTGTCCTAGAGTGAACATGGTTAAGAGTAGAAATACAGTTTCATCCACAAATTCTCCTGTTTTGCATCCTAGAATGTAGGAAATCATATCTACCATGAGCTTGCATGTTTCATTAAATGAGGCCTGATGATAGGGAGGAGGATGATCGTACTGGCACTGTGGATCCATAAATAGATGACTAACTCTTGATATTTCTACCCTAGAGAGCTTTGCACCCTGATCAAGCAGAAGTTTCATTGTAAGGGGAACCAGAGGCTGAGGTGGCTCAAAGTTCAGCATTTCATTTATGGATTGAGGAGTGATATAGAATAGCACAGACCCATCTGGACTGAGAATTTCTCTCTGAGTAGGGTCATAGTTTGCATGAC
This sequence comes from Pinus taeda, assembly GCA_000404065.3. Taxonomy (NCBI): domain Eukaryota; kingdom Viridiplantae; phylum Streptophyta; class Pinopsida; order Pinales; family Pinaceae; genus Pinus; species Pinus taeda. The sequence goes on along the minus strand of APFE030739045.1, from coordinate 71,644 downwards.
ATAGATGAATGAAGTCGGGCAACACATTGACTAATGGGAGGAAGTAGATTGGCATACTAGATTACCAAATTCCTAGGATATCAGTGTTATTTCTGTGATTGTTTCTGAATTGGCACACAATTTTGAGGTGAGAATTAAGGCCCATCATATCCTTGATCTGGAAGTCTCTGTCTGCCAAAGGTAACCATTCTAAATCCATGTGTGGAGCATTCAAAGGGGCAATGTTCAGAGCTACTGGAGTCTCCATGTTTTGTACTGCTTGTATTGATTGCAATGTAGGTGTAAACAACAATAGGAAGTAAAATTTAGGCTCTAAGGCTATTGTCAGGAGTATGAAAACTGATTTTTTTATTTCAAACCAACCTCACTATATAGAGTTTATGGTAAAATGGCAGATTTACAGCCCTTAGACTAGGTTTTTTACATAAATTGGTTGAATTGCGGGCTCTGTGGATGGAATGCCGAGAGAATGGAATTGAATTTTTCCTAAAGGGGGGAAAGCTTGCAGAGGAAAAAGGAGGCTGAGGATTCCTCTTTAGGAAATAGTTTACAACAATGGAAACTGGGCGCTCGGCTATTTCAACTCAATAATTGAGCAATTTTTTGTAGTCTCTGTGGGTGTATATGGATGCACAATGTGTTGGAATGGCTCGTTTGCAGAGGGAATGAGCTCAAATTTGCAGGTTTATTGTGAATTAACAACTCAAATGGTGTATGCACGATAGTGAATGATAGGAAGGAGCGCCTTTGGAAGCACAATATAAGTTCTTTCGGCAATTTAAATAGAGAACTTGAAAAACAGGCCTTTCAAGCTAAAATATGGATAAATACCTGTGTCCAGGGCGCCGAGGATGGGTAGCAGGCACAACTTGGGCTGCAGAGTTGAGCTATGGAGTCGAGTTGGCAGGTTGATAGACAGTATAAGCTCTGGAAGCGATTTAAAAGTCAAAGCACATGCACGTTGTTTGCGGATGCAACAAAATAGAAATAGGCGGAAAATAGTCATTTTCACGACTTTTTAACCAATTTTGGATCTTTTGGTGCCTTTTGTGTTTTTCCAAGATGACGTCATCATGACGTCCTTTTTGTCATGTACTGGGTACGGTAGATGATGTGGTAGCTGACATATGCGATGATCTGGCACATGACACGGTGGCGAGGTGGTGACGTTAGCGGATGACATGGCGCGGGTATAAGGCAATGGCAGGTGATGTGGATGCAATGTCATGTGGTGAGGTAGGCAAGTGGGGAGGGCGATAAGTGGTTTCCATCAGACCGCCTTTGGTACGGGAGCTGTAATTGTCAGAGGCGGCCCGATGCAATAGGAGGGGGACAAGTGTCCCAGTGTATAACGGTGAAACTGTCGACCATCGGGTACTAACATACCACTACAGATAGGTGCTCAATATGGATGAAGACCGTCAAATCTAGGGAAGGCGATCCGACGACGGATGGGAGGGAGATGTGACCAGAGTTTAGCAGAAAAGCGCGTATAATAAACTTCAATTTTTTGCATAGTTTCGGGCGGATTTAGACCTTAGGTTATAGGTTTATATGTGCTCGGGGTCATGGTTATTCACTAATAAAATATCAATGAAACCAAAAATAGAATAAAAGCGCAGGGTTAATGTGGTATAGTTGGTGTGGGGGAGGGGGTTGAAATATAGTTATTAACCTAACCAAAGGTTAGATTAACCCTAAGTTTTTCGATGCAGAAAGGCTAATGCTAAGGCCCCAAATGGACCTAGTATTTCCCGAACTCATGTTATATGGCAATAATTGCCAATTGCAGGGGATATATTAGATTTTTTAGGTTTTTATAGTTTTTTGTAGAATAGGGGTGGGAAAATGATTTAGGGAGCTAGATAATAGGGTTAGATGTTAATATGACTTTTATGAAATGAAAATGAATGGACATATGTTAAAGAAATGAAAGAGTATGGAATGACCATTTTTACACAAGAAATGTGGTTTCTTCCAACTGAGTGAACTCAGAGTTTCACTTAGCATTCTTTATAAGACAGATTGAAATGGACTATTGGGCAGATCCAAGGTCCTTGAGGGGATGTTAGTGAATTATTTCTGGGAAATGAAAGGGGAAGTTAGTCATGCTTCCACTGTTGTACCATCAAACAACTGCCATGGTGTTAATGCCATACATGAGATGAGTCCTTCTTGACAAGACTACAAGTGATTACCAATTTGCTTCTGCAACCTCAAACTACCTACCCAGCCTAATACACCTAACATTTTTTCTTCCTTTGGATTCGGTGCACTTGGATTAGAAAACCCTGATTGTCCTCTTTTCTTTTGAGTGTCCTCCTATCTAAATGTACCCTTATTTCTTCCAAGGGCCCAGATTAAGCAGTTGGGCTCCTTAAATTCTCTATCTATCTACTCATCTTCCAAGCTTGAAATGTTTTGACAGAGATTCTTTCTCTATTCTACAACAGAAATTCAAACATGGCATGGTCCAGATTGAACTATTGGGCCACCCATCAAATGTAATAAGCAGCAATACCTCCACATGGTGAATTTGCAAATAAGATAGCAGTGGCATTTTGACTGGCCACTTTCCTGGTCTTTGGTTTGGGGTTCATTTTCACTATTTTTCTAACCAATTGATATTCTTGCCCTTTGATTATTCTTTTAAGGCATACCCTCTTTTCATTTTTTAATTTTCTTTGTCTGTATACAAAATATGGAACCTCTGCAGCATGCAGGGATGAACATATTTAGCACTTCCACTGTCAATCACAAAAAATGAAACCTATTGGTATAGGAACCTAACACATAGCTTTGATACCATGTAGAAAATATTTGATAGGTTAACCCGATAATGCAATATAAATCAAAGAATAATACTATAACCTACTTTTACTATCAATTTGCGGAAGCTTAAAGATTGAGCTAAACAATATAACCAGAAGAAGAAGAATCAATGGAACAATACACATTAAAATACTTTGGGGAAAGCCTCAGCTAAAAACCCCACACTATTGTATTAACATACATAGTGGAAATACAAAGGAATTATATAAATCCTTAGCTCTCATAGCTTGCCAGCCCTCAGTACAATCTGTTAGTTCCAATCTTCACAGCCTGTCACTAGGGATCAAAATGGGCTCTTACTATGTATGGTTTTCAGAGATGTTTTGCACATGAGTTTCAATGCAAATCATATCCTAAGTATGTCTATCAAAATCAGCTAGAAAAAATATTTCCAACGGTATATCACACTCCCATAACCAGTTTCTGTATCAGAATATATGATCGAAATGAATGATTGATTCTTGGTTATGCATGTTTCGAGGTCATTCACCGCACACAGAGACAAGTTTGCTACAAAATCAGTTTCTAAAATAATGGACATGAATTTTATAGAAGTGAAAGAGGTTTTTGTCAATCACATAGGAAATAACAAAAACCTCCTTTAGTTTATGCATAGGTGTTACTATGTGGGAGATATGTAGTGATATTTGAAGCGTACATTAAAACAAAACAAATTTTGCATTTGTTTTACTGTTTTAGTCATTGTAGTGTGGCACCATTTTACAACAAATGGAAAGTAATTTTGAGAAACCCAAGCAGGTTTTTTCAACCATGAGCCATTTAACAAAAACCTCTTTCATTTTATTCACAGGTGTCGTGAATTGGAATATTTGACTAGATCCTTACAATCTATTTTTATAGATTTAAATATTTAATGATTTCCTGTTTTAGAGATTATTTTGTGGAACAGATTCCAAGCAACTAGAAACAAATTTCCAAAATTTGAGAGAGGTTTTTCTGAATCACGAACTTATTTACAAACACCTCTTTTATTTTTGTAGCAGGCATTATGGTTCAAGAGATACGAGTTCATCTTTGACACCTATTTTCAGAAATTCGGTCCAAATTTAATGTAACTGATTCTATCTTGAGGGAGATGATTGAGCTCAACTCCCTTAGTACAGGGATAAGAATTTTATATATTTTATGAATTTCAAAGTGTAAAGGGTTCAAATTTCTCAGCAGAGGAAAGCTACTTTGGACTGTGTAAAACTTTTTCTGAATATTATTTTTAATGGAACAGTCTCTACCCTTTAAACTTAGGATCCATCATGGTGTTAAATGTGCAGCATTTTTTTCTTGTAAATTCATTTCCATGCTTTGTTTTTTCTACTAATTTCATTACAGCATTCTCTAAGGGAAGTGTTAGGAATCCATCCATGCGTGATGCTCCTTTCACAATGATTATGTTGTTTAATGTAGTGGTTATCTTTTCAGAATCCATCCTCTGTTAGATGCTATGTTGAGTAACCCTGTGCTTCTCTTTCTCCTAAAGTTGCCACTATAGATCCATCCCCTGATTGATGCCTATAGGATAGTGGTCTTTTTCCTCTTTTCTTCTCTCATTATATCTTTAATATGGCTGAACATTGCACTTACTTTGCCCCAAGTTTATCAGCAGAAACTAGCCTCAATTCGATAGCCCAATAGTCCCTTCTCTTGTTGTTTTTGACCCACAAATTTCAACCAAATCATTCTTCAGCTAGCCTAAGATTCACTTATTGCAACCACATTTTGTTGGCAAAGAGAGAGCCCTCTCTGGTCTAGCGGGGCTAGATGCCAAATCAAAAGCTTGGTCTATGGTTACCTCGAGATTGCCTCTTCTCAGTCTTGAGGTTCATTCTGAGTGCAAAAACATATTGGCACCATTGCAGAGACGAGGTGACAGATATTCTCTAAGAAAGATCGTTCAAGTTGCAGATCTGATTGCTGATGGCAGAATGCAGTCAGACACATATGAAGGCTGAAATCATTCACCTAGTGACTCCATTGTTCAAGATCCCAAGCTTCAAAGCTTAAAGTGACTTCACTGCAAAAGAATCCAGATTTTAGAGCATTGATGGTAATCACCAATGACAAGGTATGTGGAAATCCTTTATCTGGGGAAATATTACTAACTTTAAGGAATGAGTTACCGAAATTTTGGATTAATCAAAGTTTCTCAACATCATTATTTCATTGTTTGAAATTCAACCAACTCACACCTGAACGTAAAAATTGTGTTCTTGGTTTAGTTGCTGAAAGATTAGAAAATGAAATTGAACTATTAGATGTTCAAATTGAATCATATAGTTTCCAATATCCTAAATAGTTCTTGGAAACTCTCCCTCCTCCCAAAGAAGAAAAGGTAAGGATGCCCTTGGATGGTTGGATTGAAGGATGTTTTGATTTACAACAAGGATGTGACAATCTCCAACCGAGAGCATATGTTAATGAGTTGGGGCAGCAGATAGAATCTAGTTTTTATGATCCTATAGCAGCATATATGGAATATTTTCTTAAGTTGAACGAAAAACCAGATTTCCTTTTACAGAGCCAGAGGTACTATGTGTATATATTGCTGGTATAATTTCCAATTATGCTCTCGTTCAAACACCATCAAACAACCGCATAATTACAACAACTGCTTGATTGGTTGATTTGGAACTTTAGTATCACTTGATTCAATGATTTTGCAATAGATTAGTGTAGGATAAGTGTGTAATAAGCTTGCAAGATAGACATCCTTCAGCATCTAGTTTACAGTTTGCAGTGTGTGATTTTCAATGTTCAGTTCGGTTGTAAGTTTTTGAACGTATTGGCCCAATCAGCTAGGCACTTGGTCTACGGTGTTCTTAACACCTCCAAGGAATTTCCATCCCCAATAAGGCCAATGTTAGTTCCAGTCTTCGCAGCCTGTCACCAGGGATCAAAATGGGCTCTTATTATGTCTAGTTTTTAGAGATGTTTTTCACATGAGTTTCAGTGCAAATCATATCCTAAGTATGTCCATCAGGATTAGCTGGGAAAAATATTTCCAATGATATATCACATTCCCATATCTGGTTTTTGGATTAGAAGATATGATCGAAATGAATGTTTGGTTCTTGGTTATGCATGTTTTGAGGTCGTTTGTTGCACACAGGGACAACTTTGCTACAAAATCAGTTTCTGAAGTAATGGACATGAATTTTACAAAAGTGAAAGAGGTTTTTGTCAATCACATACTAAGTAAAGAAAACCTCCTTCATTTTATGCACAAGTGTTACTATGTGAGAGATATGCAGTGATATTTGAAGCCTACATTAAAACAAAACAAATTTTGCATTTGTTTTACCGTTTTAGTCATTGTAGTGCAGCGCCATTTTACAACATATGGAAAGCAATTTTGAGAAACCCAAGGAGGATTTGTCAACCACGAGCCATATAACAAAAACATCTTTCATTTTATTCACAGGTGTTGTGAATTGGAATATTTGACTAGATCTTTACAGCCTATTTTTACAGATTTAAATAAATTTTAATGATTTCCTATTTTAGATATTATTTTGTGGCACAGATTCCACGTAACTGGAAATGAATTTACAAAATTTGAGACAGGTTTTTCTCAAACATGACATTATCTACAAACACCTCTTTCACTTTTGTAACAGGTATTATGGTTCAAGGGATACAAGTTCATCTTTGACACCTATTTTCAGAAATTCAGTCCAAATTTAATGTAACTGATTCTATCTTGAGGGAGATGGTTGAGCTCAACTTCCTTAGTATAGGGATGAGCTAATTGTATATATTTTATGAATTTGAGAGTGTAAAGGGTTTGAATTTTTCAACAGAGGAAAGCTTCTTTGGACTGTCTAAAGCTTTTTTTGAATATTATTTTTAATGGAGCAATGTCTGCCCTTTAAACATAGGATCCATCATGATGTTAAATGTGCAACATGTTTTTATGTAAATTCATTTCCATGCTTTTCTTTTTATCCTAATTTTTTTACAACATTCTCTAAGGGAAGTGTTAGGAATCCATCCACGCATGATGCTCCTTTCACAATGATTATGTTGTTTAATGTAGTGGTTATCTTTTCAGAATCCATCCTCTGTTAGATACTCTGTTGAGTAACCTTGTGCTTCTCTTTCTCTTAAAGTTGCCACTGTAGATCCATCCCCTAATTGATGCCTTCAGGGCAGTGGTCTTTTTCCTCTTTTCTTCTCTCATTATACCTTTAATCTGGTTGAACATTGCACTTACTTTTCCCCAAGTTTTCTCGCAGAAACTAGCCTCAATTCCATAGCCCAATGGTCCCTTCTCTTGTTATTTTCGACCCACAAGTTTCAACCAAATCATTCTTCATAGCTAGCCTAAGATTCACTTATTATAGCCACATTTTTTTGGCAAAGAGAGAGCCCTCTCTGGTCTAGCAGGGTTAGATGCCAGATCGAAATCTTGGTCTGTGGTTACCTTGGGATTGTGTCTTCTCACCCTTGAGGCTCATTCTAAGTGCTAACATATTGGCATTGTTGCCAGGGACGAGGTGACAGATCTTTTTCGGAAAAGATCGTTCAGGTTGCAGATCTGATTGCTGATGGTGGACAGCAGTTAGACACATATGAAAGCTGAAATCATTCACCTGGTGATTCCATTATTCAAGATCCTAAGCTTCAAAGTTTAGAGTGACTTCACTGCCAAAGAATCTAGATTTCAGAGCATTGATGGTAATCACCAATGATAGGGTATGTGGAAAATCCTTTACCTAGGGAAATATTACTAACTTTAAGGAATGAGTTAGTGAAATTTCAAATTGATCAGAGTTTCTCAACATTAGTATTTCGTTGTTTGAAATCCATTCGACTCACACCTGAAGGTAAAAAAAAATTTCTTGGTTTAGTTGCTGAAAGATTAGAAAATGAAATTGAACTATTGGATGTTCAAATTGAATCATATGATTTCCAAGATCCTAAATAGTTCTTGGAAACTCTCCCTCCTCCCAAAGAATAAAAGGTAAGGATGCCCTTGGATGGTTGGATTGAAGGATGTTTTGATTTACAACAAAGATGTGATAATCTCTAGCGAAGAGCATATGTTAATGAGTTGGGGCAGCAAATAGAATCTGGCTTTTATGATCCTATAGCAGCATATATGGAATATTTTCTTAACTTGAAAGAAAAACCATATTTCTTTTTACAGAGCCAGAGGTACTATGTGTATATATTGCTGGTAGAGTTTCCAATTATGTTCTGGTTCAAACACCATCAAACAACAGCATCATTACAGCAACTCCTTGATTCGTTGATTTGTTAGTTCAGTATCACTTGATTCAGTGATTTTGCAGTAGATTAGTGTAGGATAAGTGTGTAATAAGCTTGCTGGACAAACATCCTTCACCATCTAGCTTACAGTTTGCAGTGTGTGATTTTCAGTGTTCAGTTTGGTTGTAGGTTTTTTACCATATTGGCCCAATCAGCTAGGCACTTGGTCTATGGTGTTCTTGACACCTCCAAGGAGCTGCCATCCCCAATAATGCCAATGTTAGTTCCAGCCTTTGTAGCCTGTCACTAGGGACCAAAATGGGCTATTACTATGTCTAGTTTTCAGAGACGTTTTACACATGAGTTTCAATGCAAATCATATCCTAAGTATGTCCATTAGAAGCAGCTTGGAAAAATATTTCCAATGGTATATCAGACTCCCATAACTAGTTTTTGGATGAGAAGATATGATCAAAATTAATGATTCACTCTTGGTTATGCATGTTTTGAGGTCATTTGCTGCACAAAGGGACAAGTTTAGTACAAAATTAGTTTCTAAAGTAATGGACATGAATTTTATAAAATTGAAAGAGTTTTTAGTCAATAACATATGAAACAAGAAAAACCTCATTCGGTTTATGCACAGGTGTTACTATGTGGGAGATATGCAGAGATATTTGAAGCCTACATTAAAACAAAACAAATTTTGCATTTGTTTAATTGTTTTAGTCATTGTAGTGCGGTTCCATTTTACAACAGATGGAAAGTAATTTTGAGAAAACGAAGGAGGTTTTGTCAACCATGATCCATATAACAAAAAGCTCTTTCATTTTATTCATGGGTGTAGTGAATTTGAATATTTGACTAGATCTTTACAACCTATTTTTATAGATTTAAATATTTAATGATTTCCTGATTTAGAGATTATTTTGTGGCACAGATTCCACACAACTGGAAATAAATTTACAAAATTTGAGAGAGGTTTTTCTCAAAAATGACCTTATCTACAAAACCCTCTTTCCATTTTGTGACAGGTGTTATGGTTCAAGAGATATGAGTTCATCTTTGACACCTATTTTTATAAATTCGGTCCAAATTTAATGTAACTGATTCTATCTTGAGGGAGATGGTTGAGCTCAACTCCCTTAGTATAGGGATGAGCTAATTGTATATATTTTATGAATTTTAGAGTGTAAAGGGTTTTAATTTTTCAACAAAGGAAAGCTGCTTTGGACTGTTTAAAGCTCTTTCTGAATATTATTTTTAATGGAGCAGTCTCTGCCCTTTAAACATAGGATCCATCATAGTTTTAAATGTGCAACATGTTTTTCTTGTAAATTCATTTCCATGCTTTGTTTTTTCTTCTAATTTTGTTACAGTATTCTCTAAGGGAAGTGTTAAAAATCCATCCACACATGATTCTCCTTTCACAATGATTATGTTTTTTAATGTAGTGGTTATCTTTTCAGAATCCATCCTCTGTTAGATGCTCTTTTGAGTAACCATTTGCTTCTCTTTCTCCTAAAGTTACCACTGTAGATCCATCACCTGATTGATGCCTACAGGGAAATGGTCTTTTTCCTCTTTTCTTCTCTCATTATATCTTTAATTTGGCTAAACATTGCACTTACTTTTCCCCAAGTTTGTCGGTAGAAACTAGCCTCAATTCCATAGCCCAATGGTCCCTTCTCTTGTTTTTTTTGACCCACAAATTTCAAAAAATTCTTTCTTCATAGCTAGCCTAGGACTCACTTATTGCAGCCACATTTTGTTGGCAAAGAGAGAGCCCTCTTTGGTTTGGCAGGGCTAGATGCCAGATCGAAAGCTTGGTCTGTGGTTACCTCGAGATTGCCTCTTCTAAGCCTTGAGGTTCATTCTGAGTGCTAACACAATCCTCATAGATGCTCACAGTCATTATTGGCTTCTCTCAAGCCTTCCTCTTGGCCCTTCAAGCTCCTATTTCCTTGTGTTGTTCCTTGTGGATGATTAGCCTCTTACCAAGTGGAAAACTAGCCTTCAAAACTGCGCAATCCTCAAGGATGAATCCTTGACTGCATGAATGAGATTTCTCCATGAGAAAACACATACAACTAATAGAACACTATCATTAAACATTAATCTCAACTGGGTCTTTCTCAGAACAGACATGCATGAGTTTCTTATGAGGGAATCTTCAGTTAACTGGAGTAGCACTAGTTGAGTGCATTAATGCATCAATTGATTGTTAACTCACTATTATTTCCTCAAACAGTTTGGAACTAATTTAACTGGAATTAACTTAGTAAAATAAGTTAACTAATTACAACTCAAATATAACTCAATCTTATCTCCTTAATTTAAGAGATAACTCTTGCATGACTTCAGAAAGACTTCTAACTTGAACTTCTCCAACTAATTAATTTAAAATAAATTAATTAATTATTTCCAAGTAGCTATTAAGACTAAATTAGATTTTAATTCAAAATTTAATTCAAGGACAAATTAAATTAGAATATTCTTGTTGCCATATTTCAACATGCATGATGTAGACAACTAGCTCATTAAACTTTGTTTTTCTAGCTTATTGAAATTCTTCTTGTTTACATGATTTTCGAGGAAATATCATTTTTTGATGTAGTACATGTGTTTCAAAAGTAGAGAGACATCTCATAGCAATCAACCTCCTTCCAACTTCATCCATCCATGATCATTCCTCACCTTCACTAAGACCCTCACGAATTTCATCATTTTTCATGGAAACTCTTCCAAGCGTGTTGAGCAAATCCAACCATCTCCCAACCTTGGTTTTGAGTTCTGAGTGATCCTAGGTGTTTTATCACTCCATTCCATCCACCAACCACCTTCCCTAAGCCTTCCATCATCTTCGGCACCCATCACTTTTTCTCTCGACTATATCCTATAGAAATACAAGGAATCCTGTAAATTTTTAGGACATCCTATAGGTTTTCCTATAGTGGCCTATTTTGAGGCCGAATTGAGGGAAAACTTCTAGAAAGCCACACAAGGTCACCTACAGGTCTCCCAAACCTTCCAACCATCCACCAGCATCCCTAAGCCACCTACCACATCACCAAAAGAGATTAGCTTTCACACTTGTTTTTCCATAAAAAGAACAAAAATAAAAAACAGATTTGTTGTAGCCATTTACATGCACAGTAGTAGAATTTTGATGCTTTGAATTTACATGGTTAAGATAGTTGAATTTCATACGTGTTAATCTAGCATTCTTTCTTAAACATAGTCTCTTAGCAGCTAGGTAGGACATGGTGTGTTTTAGCATTGGATTTCAATCTTTTACCTTATTCCAATAGACCAGTTTTCTTTTAGAGTGGATTTCTCTTTTCCTCATTAGTAATAAAGTTTCTTTTGAATCCATAGAAGGCTGGCTTGACAAACCCTAGTGGTCTCTCGCCAGTTGAACAGTGACAAAATGCATAACCATCACTTTTACTTGTGTATACAACATTGTCACCTCCAAGTTTGTACAAACCCCGGGTTGATAAAGTAAAGTTGGTAGCCCTAGGTGTTGTAGCATTCTTGCTGCAATACTAGTGCTCATCACGTTTTGGCACCGTTTCCGGAGAGGTGTCTGAGTAACATGTGATTACTGCTTTCTTTCTTCCATTTCTTGTTTCTGATATTTTGCTAGTAGTTTCATTTATACAAGAGTAATTTAGTTGCTTTCTTTTCCATTCTACATTCTTTGCTTTCCTTTCCATTCTGCATGTAAGAGTTCATTCAGTGAGTTAATTTTCATTTGGTCTACAATTGCAATTCTGCAATCAATTTCAAAGTTTGAAAAAAACCTCAAAAACTCAAAAATAAAAAAATTCATGCCTCGTAGGAAAAGGAATAACTTAGGGAAATTTTTGCCAAATATCCCCACCGCTTCAAACAGCCGACCTTCCCTCTTCTTCAGTGGCTGTGAATTGGAGGAACCCTTAGGTGAGCAACCTGAAATATTTGAAGAACTTACATGGGAAGAAGAAGAAGAAGAACCCATTCCTACTGATACAATGGCTGAAAATAGAAATGATAGAGGAAATAGAGAAAGAGTTAAGGGTTCCTTCCTCATCGAGGAAACCAATGGAGATGCTAAGAAGAAGAATATAAGCCCCTCTACCCTTTCTCATTTCCATGGCCTAGCCTTAGAAGATCCATACACATTATTATTTGAGTTTGTTGTCATATGTCAAACCTATGACTACACCAATGATGAGCATAAGTTGAAACTATTCCCATCCACTCTCAAGGATGCAGCTTTACGCTGGTTCGTGGATTTACATGGGGATAACATCATAACTTGGGCTCAGATGCAACAAGCCTTCAACAACAAGTATCGAGACTACTGCAGGTCTAAAGACACTAAAGAGGAAAGTTTTAGGATGACCTTAGGGCATGACAAATCCCTAGAGGATTATGAAGAAAGATTCTAGCTTAGCTACAAAAGGGCAAGGTGCACACTTGACCCTGAGTCGCTAAAGCTAGTCCTGCTTAGAGGAGTAAGGGAAGATCTTTTAGATACCCTAAACTTGTTAGTAGGAGGGGACATCTACTAGTTACCCTATGAGGATATCAAGACTATCTTTAGAAACCATTCTAGGGCAGCTAGGAAAAAGGGTAGGGGTAGTCAACCTATGGTCATTCCATCCTCTTCCAATACATCCATCAAGGGTGAAATTGGAAACATGCTAGAGGATTTCAAGAGTGAGATGATGTAAGCCCTTTCTCTACAAATGGACATTATGCACATTAAGAGAATATAGGAGGAGGCAGAGAGAGCCTTAGCCATTTTATGCCCTAGATATGCACCAGGAGGCACCCTAGGAATGAATGTCCATTGAATTCTATTGAAATATGCTCAGTCTATGAAGAAAACCACTCCAAAGATAAGTGCCCTTCTCTTCCTGGACTAAAATTTGTATATCAAGGAGTTGAAGGGGTAACTGAATAGCTCTGCTACATAAACCAAAGGAGACCTCATGGGACTAGGCCATACCAGCAGGGCATGAAAGGGTCATCCCATGCATATTACAACCCCAATCAGACTATATCCATAACTTCTTAGGGGTCCCCAACTCATCCTTCTTGGTTTACACCTCCTCCTTGGTCCTTTGCACCTCAGTATCAATCCTAGTCACCCAGCCAGTCATTTCAATCATATGCTCCACCACCACCATAGTGGAATGCACCGCCCCAGGGGTGGAGGCCGCCATACAACAATTCTCTAGCTTTATTACCTTCACCACCTACTCAACCATGGATTTTAAACTCTGCTCCACCTAAACAATCCCAAATTCCTGCCCAGCCAAATCCAATCCCAAACAACAGATGGACACAACAAGTATATAGTGGAGAGACATCCTATCCAGCTTATGTTGTGGAAATTCAGGAAATCAACCTGAGATCTGGGAGAGTACTCTTGGACAACCAACCTCTACCTCCACCTAGGGAGGTTGAGAAAGAAAGAGAGGAAAGCATGACTAAATTAAATCCACCACCCTTTCCTAAGAGATTGACCCAACCACTCCAACCTATCCCAGAAGAGACTGAACTTCTTGGAGAATTGAAAAACATATGTGTCAAAATTATACTTCTCCAAGCTATAAAAGATGTGCCTATTTAGAATAAGTTGATCAAGGAGAAGTGCTTCAAGCATCCAAGGAGGCAAAGAAGAGATGCCCCTCCATTAATGTCGTTGGACAGTTGTCTGACTTAATGTTGGGGTACATAATATATCTAAAGTATTTGGACCATGGAAGTCTTGTAGTAGATCTCCACATCAATGGCACCATTATCCCACACACTTTGATTGATATTTGGGCTGCCATTAATATGATGACCAAGGACACCATGCTCAAGCTCAACCTCCAGGGTTCATTGAGAAAGACCAAAATAGTCTTGCAACTTGCAGACCACTCCACAGTGACCCCTGAGGGGATTGTGGAGGATGTGATGGTCTTCATTGACTCTTGGGAATACCCTGTAGATTTCCTAGTTCTCCAGCCTAAGGCCAAGCTTACTAGTTACCCTCTCATCCTTGGGAGACCCTAGCTAGCCACTGTCGATGCCTACATTAGCTGCAAGGCTAGGAATATGACTATCAAGAATGGGCATATGTCCTAGAAGTTGGTCTTATGTCCTCCTGCCTAGCCATCTCTATAACATGACTTACCTTTATGGCTGGAAGAGGAAGAAGAAGATGAATTTTATTCCACCTAACTCTATACCTTAGAAACGACCATGGGAGGGGAACAATCGAATGAATATGATTTGATTGAACACATACTCCAAAGTCCAGTTCCTGGTACATTGTCCTTAGAAGTATTAAAGGAAACCCTGAAAAACCATCAGTTTGATCTATTCTTAGCCGATCCCACCCCAAACTGTGTCAAAACCATAGAATTTGGCCCTAAGAGAACTTTGAAAATCAACCCATCTCTTTATATCCACCAAGAAGAAAAGTTGTGCAACATTCTCAAGGAACATCTGGATGCCTTTGCTTGGAGTTACAAAGAAATGAAAGGAGGGAACCCCTCGGTGTGTACTCACCACATTTATATCAAAGAAGGTTGCAAAACAGTCCAACAACCCCAAAGGAAGATGAATCCAGCTCTCAAAGATATAGTCAAAGAAGAACTACAAAAGCTATTAGATGCAGGATTCATTTACCCTATCTCCGATAGTGAGTGGGTCTCTCCTTTGGTGTTGGTTCCAAAGAAAAATGGTAAGTGGAGGATTTGTGTCGATTACAGAGAGTTAAACAAAGCCAAAAAGAAGGACCATTTCCCTCTACCTTTCATCGACCAAGTGCTAGATGACCTGCCAAGGAAAAAGTTTTTCTCTTTCCTAGATGGATTCAACGGGTACAATCAAATCTAGATTAGCCCGAAAGACCAGGATAAAACCACCTTCACTTGTCCCTGTGGTACTTTCGCCTATAGGGTCCTTCCTTTTGGCCTATTCAATGCTCCTGCCATTTTCCAGAGAGCAGTTCTGAGTATCTTTGCTAAGTTATTCCATGATGCAATAGAGATTTATCTGAATGATTTTACACATTATGGATTTGATTACTAGGAGGCTATGTCCAACTTAGGTAAGGTGCTAAACAAATGCACTGAAATGAACCTTTCCCTTAGTCCCGAGAAATGTGAGTTCTTGATGATTGCAGGGATTGTGTTAGGTCATTCAATATCCCAACAAGGACTACAGGTGGACCCAAACAAAAGAGCTATCAGAAGTTTCCTAGGGTTAGTTGGATACTATCAAAGGTTTATAAAAGACTTCAGCAAGTTAGCTTCTCCTTTGTTTTTTTTTTGGCCAAAAACTCTGAGTTTGTATGGTCAAAAAGTTGTCAAGAGGCCTTGGACACCCTGAAGGACAAGTTAACCACTACACCGATTCTCTGATGCCAAAATTGGTCCCTTCCTTTTCATATACATGTTGAATCTTCACAAAAAGCCATAGGAGCACCTCTAGGGAAGATAGATGAAAATTTGCCTTATGCTATTTACTTTATCAATAAAAATATGTCAAAGGCCGAACTGAACTACATAGTAACCAAAAAGGAGCTCCTAGCTGTTGTGCATTCATTGAACAAATTTAGGCATTAAATTACAGATTATCAAACATTTGTACATACTGACCATGCTGCAATCAAATATTTAATGAATAAATATGATGTGAATGCCTAGAATTAGATGGTGACTTTTATTACAGTAGTTTGATCTAACTATTGTTGATAAGCCTAGCAAGGAAAATGTTGTTGCAAATTTTTTGTCCAGATAAACTTTGCCTGTAGGTAAGGAAGGAATGGTTGATGATCAGTTACTGAATGAACACTTATTCGTCATTTCAATTCTCTCTCCATGGTTTGCTAACATAGCAAACTATTTGATATCTACACAGTTCCCACCGAATCTGTCCTCCAAAGAGAAAATCAAGATTGTGAGGACGAATGCCCCATTCACTTGGATTGGTGGCAACCTCTTCAAACTAGGCCCAAATCAAATTCTGAGAATATGTGTCAGGGAGGAGGAAGTCTTTGACATCCTTTTGACCTGTCATGATGGGCCTTATGGAGGTCATTTTGCAGTAAAGAGGACAACATTCAAGGTGTTACAAGTTGGTTATTATTGGCCCACTCTTCATCAGGATGTAAGAATATATACTAGTCAGTCTGATCGGTGCCAAAGGATGGGAAAGCCTACTCCAAGGGTTGAAATGCCTCTGCACCCTCAAGTGATTTTTGAGCCATTTGACAAGTGGGGCATGTATTTCATTGGGCCTATTGACCCTCCTTCCAACCAAGGCCAGTATATCATTGTGTGCACTAACTATCTGACTAAGTGGGCTAAAACCAAGGCAATCAAGGTAGCAATAGAGGAGAAGGTGGTTGAGTTCTTAAGGGAGAATGTATTCTACAAGTTTGAGTACCCTAGAGAGCTGGTCACTAATCAAGGCAGCCAATTTACCTCCAACATGATTTAAGACTTGTTAAGCTAGCACAAGATTAAGCATAGAACCTCCACTCCCTATCACCCACAAGCTAATGGGCAAGTTGAGGTGACCAATAGAGCATTGGAGGGCATTCTAACCAAAGTAGTTAGCAACAATAGAAATTAGGCAGATAGACTAGTTGAGGCCACCTATGCCTACAATACCACCTAGAAGACCGCTACTGGATTCACACCCTATGAGTTGGTCTATGGGAAGGCCCCGTTGTCCATTGAATTTGAGTATAGTACATTAAGGATGGTAGCACAACTAGATCTAGATCTCAACAGTGCACAAAACGAGAGATTGCTCCAGTTGAATGGTTTAGATGAGTTCATAATGCAGACCCTCCTACACACAGAGGTAACTCAAATTTAGAGGAATATCTGACATGATAAGAACATCAGGGATAAACAATTTCAAGAAGTTGATTGGGATTTGTTATTTGATTCCATGTATAAAGACTTTAAAGGCAAGTTAAGGACTAAATGGTTAGGGCCTTATGTTATAGAGAGATGTCATGATAATGGTTCAATGGAAATTAGAATCATAGATGTAGAGGCCATTCCTTTACTTGTTAATGGGCACAAATTGAAAGTTCACAAAAGGCCATTGTCAAAGCAAGACTTCATAGATGGTATCAACAAAATATTTATGGTGTTGTAGCAAGTCTCAGCTCCTGACTCATCAAGTCACTGAGAAAATAAGAAAATAAAATAAGGAGACTCAGGTGAAAACCTTCATGAGGAACCTAAGTCCCACTATTGGGTTGAAAACCTCTTGAGGTGGCCCAATGGTGTCAAAAAAAAATAGAGAAACAAAAAGATTTCTGGGTGAAAACCTTTCTTGAGGTGCCTAGGGCAAGAAGCTAGGATGAAAACCTCTTGGAGGCAAACTAGTTGTTTTCAAAAATAAAAATAAAAAGGAGAGAAAAGAAAAATATGAAAATGTTGTTTGCAGGTCAGCAGGAGGATGATCAAAGCAGCAATGGAGAATCAAAAGGGACGTAGTCGGATCATAATTTTATTTCTCCATTCATTATCCTTCACCATTCCACCATTCCTTTCATTTTTTCACTCATTTGTCTCAGTTTGCAAGGGTTCTGTGTTTTCTACAGGATTCCCTGTAAACCTACAAGATCCCCTTAAAACCTACAAGATGATCCTGTAGGAATTACAGTGGCTTGGGAATCGTAAAGGAAAAAACCCTAGGGCAAGGAAATGACATACCCATGTCAAACAAATAAATTCCTACATCACGATATCATTACCATACCACTCTCTACCTTGATCACCCCTGAATTCATCATTAAAAAATTAGTTTTCAAAAAAAATAAACACAGTTTTCAAGAAAAAAACATAGAGAAAAAAGATGAGATAGAGAGAAAGGGGAACAATGCCTAAAGGTTATTTTTCATTATTCACACACTCCTAGACCCCCACTCTATCCTTGTTCATCATCCTCAGGTCCCAGTAGTGGAATATGATTAAAAATTTTGAGGGAGAAGTAGATACAGGACATCCTGTAGGAAATCCTGTAGCAGCCTATCCCACCAAACATAAGTCATAAGTTACAACAAGTTTCAAGCATGGAGATCCAAGGGTAGAAGAATCTCCTCTAGAGTAGCAAAAACATCATCATCCTCAACACTAGGTACCTACACATCAAGAAAATCATCAAAGGACAATATATGAAAAAAAGGAGAGGGAGAAATCACATGCAACCAACATGTAACAAACACCTAATTTCTTCAACAAACTGCAAAAAGGTATTGTTACCACAAGTAAGTATCTTGCTTCACTCTCTCATTTGCATAATGTAATCAAAAGATGTAAATATTGTGAATGAGCTTGTTTATAAGAGAAATGTGGCCAGTTAACTTGGGCACCTTCATTCAGTCAACGAGGAAAAAATAGTTAGTTCTCACACACGTGGCAGCACTCAAGTCAAAGAAAAGGAGGATGAGGTCAAAAGTAGTTAAGACTATGGATGCCCGAAGTGGGATTTGATTATGAGGTGAGGGGAATGATGATGTGGTAGTGGGGACAAATGGTCCAAAAATAGAAATCCATACCTCGCTTGCCAGCACTCCACCTCACTCAACTCGACCATAAGAGGAAATAAACATTGATCCCCATGCATACATGCATTCATCTTCTCGAGGCTCACTCTAGCAAAGTTTCTCTCGGCCCTCAGGAGAGGGAAACTTCATTTTTTTCTACGCATGACCTCCTGCAGGATCCCATAAGAAATCCTATAGAATCCCACAGGAATCCTACAGGATACAATCAGGCAGTCGACAGGATTGGTAGTGAGCAATTTCAGAGGTGGAAACACAGGGGTTGGCTACATCAAGCATTGCAAGGAGGTAGGCTCTACATTTCCTCCCATTTTTCCATGTGAAAGGAACAAAAAAAAATCTAGTTTGATTGAAATTTGATAGTTGTAACAGAGAATTGTACCCACATAAATTTCAATCCCATTTCCTCCTTCATTAAAATTTTGTATCATACATATTTACTCCATTCACCAGACAAAATGATAGGGGAGTTTAATAGAAGGGAGCCCATCAACACTATGAGGATTCACTAGCACCCTCCTGTGCTAGAAATATTCACAAGGCATAATTGGAAGGGGTAATTTGAGAAATTAAGGGGGTATGATGATGAAGTGGCCAAAGATTTTTCTCTCTCCATCATTCCATTGACTAGGACCCATGCCATTGTTGTAGTGCGAGGCCTCTCTAGAGAGCTAACCCCTGAACTCATAAGAAGAATTTCCACACTTCCCTTAGGAGTGCCTTGGAGAAAGGAAGACAAGGGAAATAGCCAAACTGCAAAGAAGAAATTCTTTCTAGAGGGAGAGGAGGCCATGGAAGATAAGAATGGAGTGAGAAGAGAATGCCTACCATACCCCTGGAATGAAATAAGCTACCGCCTTATCAAATACATATCATGTGAAGGTAGGTATAGTTTGGTATATGGATACCACTTTAGGCTTCTTAAAGTATTGAGGTTTGGAGCTGATACACCTCCTCACCATAGACTTAGCATACCCTACTTCCTTCTTCAATCCCTGATAGATATGAGCATAAAAGTGAAGGAAGGAAACTACTAGTAGCTGGCCCATCATGGGTTAATTAGACTCATCAAAAAAGATGCCCTCCACAACCTTAAATCCCTATCACATGGGCAACTTTCAAAGACATATAGACAGAGGCAGATAAAAAATCCCTCACATATGACAAAATCCCTACTGCCAGTGAAAGGGATGAAGAGGAAATTGAAATAGATGAGGATCTAGAGAGGGATGAAGAGGAAATGGATGAGGAAGAAGAGGAAGAGAAAGATAAGGAAAGTGGTGAAGAAACAGAGGAATATGCCAAGGAGGAAACTGATGGACAAGGAGAAAAAGAGGAAAAAGATAAAGATGAAAAGGGGAATGGAAAAGAGGAGGCAGAAGACAAGGAAGAGTCACCCAGGGTATCTCCATAACCCACTAAGAGGGAGGCAACAACTGCCCTCACTACCCTTAGCACCCCTATCAAACAAAAAGGAAAAATACAGAGAGAAACCCCATTATACTTTGGAACAAGAAAGAGTACAAGGTTAAGGCAGGGAAAACATCAAACTCCCACCTTTGTTCCCATTGTTATTGAAGACTCACCTAAACAACCGGAAAATATAGCTCCTCTTATTAAAACTCAAGGAGAATGATCCTCAGCACAAACCTCCCCTAAGTCTCCTATCACTTATGAGAGAAGGCATGTAACTAGATCTGCCTCATCCAGGGGGGAAACCACCCTATAGGATACACAACATGACCTACTAGAAGCAGAGGAAATCCTACAGGAAATTTTGCTAAACCTACAGGAAACTCAAAAATTGGATAAGGAAGGGAATATGTAGCAAGAACCAAAGAAGGAGGACCCAAAGCTAAAGGAACCTAGTCCTCAACCTAACCTTGAATCCTACTACAGATTTATTAAAGGGGGTAGGGTCATTCCACAAAAAATTCCCATCCCATTATTCTTTGAGCTTGAGAAAGAAAGAGACAAAACACATAGATGGATGCAAATTGCCAAGTCTAAGGGAGTGGAGGAAATAGGTCGTATGGAGGAGAAACTCAAAGAGATGGACAGAGAGGCCATAATGAAAACTTAGTTGGAGGTAGAAAATGCATGGTTGAAAGGATAGCTGCAAGAAAAAGAGAATCAATTGGAAACCATGGCCAGTCTATCTTTAGAGGCAATCCAGTGCAAGAGGCTAGCTAAGTCCTATATATTATACCTTAAGGAACAGTGGTTGCAGTTCCAAATCAAGACCATAGCACAGAGAGGTACTATGTCATTCTAGGATTATAGACAGTTCATTGATCTTTGTGATCAAATCACATGGGAGGATAGGACTAAGATGTTTGAGTTCTACTTGCATAACATGGCCCTAACAGATCTGAATGTATGGGACCCTAATGCAAAACTAGGGGATTTACCATTGATGGCCTTGGCATCATGTATGAACCATGAGGAAGCAAGGGCTGCAGAAATGAAGAAGATATTGGCAAGGGAACACATAGAGCCTCTCGTGATAAGAGTTGAGCAGCCAAATCCAATGGCTATCATCAGCACACATAATTTAATTGCAAATGATCCTCAACTTGGACCCAGGTATCTTGTTTCCCAAGAACAAGAAATTACACATTTTGAGGATATGTTCATGCTATTAGGGGATGACAACATGTAAGCTTTCCAAAGGAGATGGAATATTCTGCCATACAGTTTTAAAATCTGAGAGTACCATTCTCCTCAAAGAATGAGAGAAGCGCTAAACAGGACACCCATGTACAAGAAAACCATCCAAAGGCTCAAATTCAATTGGATTGGCTTGAGACTTTGTCCACAACTACTCTTGGGGATGTTATAAGGAAGGAATGAAGAGGAAGAAAGAAATTGATGGGAGGAGATAGAAAGGAAGGCAAGATTCTATGCACAAGAAGAGGAAACCACAACAGAACCATGGGATGTCAAGGAGGCCACCATGGCTATGAAAGATATGGATATTTCAATATGGGGGTGATGGTGAGCCCCATCATTGGTTAACTATATGGACCTTAATTCACCTCCTAGCTTAGTCAAATCAACTCTTCTCACAATTTATTACATGTTTTGATTATATTTTGTTTAATGAGATGAGTAAAGTGAGATATTATTCCTAGTGGACTAATGAGCATTGAATGCAAGTTTGTGAGAGAAAATCAAGGAATTTTGGCAAGATTAAAAGTTGAAACTTGAATGAGACAAGGAACAGAGATTGTAGGAGGTAAATCCTCCTCATTTACACCTCCCTCATTTGAATATTCCTCCGTCAATCACACCACCTTAGAGTACAAGCAACCAAGTCATGAAGATCAAAAGGCAGCCAAGCAAATGATAGTCAAAGAGTTAGCGTATCTCGAGTTTGTGAGTCGAGCCTCCTTAGATTTAAGGAAGTTGTTGGGGACTTCAGTTGCATAAATAAAGAGGCCTAGAGCCTCATTAGGATTCGAATTTTTGTTGTAAAAACACTAGTTATTTTTTAGCTCCAGACTTGTGGAAGACATTCCTATGTAATTTTCTGTTTTGATAAAGAGATTGATCTTTTTCTTGATCCAGTATTGAGTTAACTCAAAGGGCTAAAGATCTCAGGTTAGGGCCCAACCCTAGTAGCAAAGGCTCCTCTTCTTGTATCTGTATGCTTAGATTAATTTCATAGATTCATGGTCAAATTGTCCTTAGAAGTATTTCATTACAAGTAGTGTAGGTTTGATTAGTTTGTTTGTTAGTTTGCTTTCATTTCTGCTTTACTTCAGTGGTATGTTAGAAGGGATAAAAGGAGCATCAAAAATATTTCAGTAGGTTTCTTGGCCTCCCCTCTTCCTTCGAGGATCATGATTTGAGGAAAAGACCCCTTTGCAGCCCCAAAAAGATAGAATTCTACTTTCTCATAGAATTTAGAGTTTATTGTACTTGAACCAACATTTGATCAGTTTGCAAGTGTAGGATTTAATTATCTTTTCTTCCATCTTCAGTCTTACAATATATCCCATCAATTATTTCATCTTATTCTATAAATTTTCCTCATGCATGAAGTAGACAACTAGCTCATTAAACTTTGTTTTTCTAGCTTATTGAAATTCTTCTTGTTTACATGAGTTTTGGGTAAATATCATTGTTTGATGCAGTACAGGGGTTTTAGAAGTAGAGAGAGATTTCATAGCAAGCAACCTCCTTCCAACTTCATCCATCCATGATCATTCCTCACTTTCACTAAGACCCTCACCAATTTCATCATTTTTCATGGAAACTCCTCCAAGCATGTTGAGCAAATCCAACCATCTCCCAACCCTGGTTTTGAGTTCTGAGTGATCCTAGGAATTTTCTCACTCCATTCCATTCACCAACCACATTCTCTAAGCCTTCCATACCTTCATCACCCGTTGTTTTTCTTACGGCTGTAACCTATAGAAATACAAGGAATCCTATAGGTTTTTAGGACATTCTGTAGGTTTTCTTGTAGTGGCCTATTTTGGGGCCGAATTGAGGGAAAAACTCTAGAAAGCCACACAAGGTCACCTACAGGTCTCCCAAACCTTCCAACCATACACCAGCATCCCTAAGCCACCTGCCACATCACCAAAAGAGATTAGCTTTCACACTTGTTTTTCCATAAAAAGAACAAAAAGAAAAAAAAAATATTTGTTGTAGCCATTTACATGCACAGTAGTAGAATGTTGATGCTTTGAATTTACATGCTTAAGATAGTTGAATTTCATACATGTTAATCTAGCATTCTTTCTGAAACATAGTCTCTTAGCAGCTAGGTAGGAAATGGTGTGTTTTAGCATTGGATTTCAGTATTTTTCCTTTAATAGACCAGCTTTCTCTTAGAGTATATTTCTCTTTCCCTCATCAGTAATCAAGTTTCTTCTGAATCCATAGAAATCTAGCTTGACAAACCCTAGTGGTCTCTCGTCAGCTGAACAGTGAAAAAAGGCAGAACCATCACTTTTACTTGTGTATATAGCACTGTCACCTCCAAGCTTGTATGAACCCCGGGTTGATAAAGTAAAGTTGGTAACCCCAGGAGTTGCATAACTCTTGCTGCAATACTAGTTCTCATCAGGTACACTTTGGGATCCCATAGTCCATTATTTCAGTTCAAGGCAATAGGTTCCTAAGTACATTTTGTTCAAGTATTTGGTCGATGTTGGATACCAAGCTCACTAAGTCCACAGATTTCCACCCCCAAACTGATGGCCAAACAGAGGTCGTCAATAAGATAAATGTACACATTTTGTGCATGTACAACTCGAAGCATCCATGCACATGGGATGAAAGCCTCCCCTATGACTAGCATAGCTACAACATATTTGTCCATAGCTCCACTAGCCATAACCCTTTTCAGGTGGGATTGGGATTCCAGGCACTATATCCCATTGATGTGGCCATACCATTTGTAGCTACTCTGACACATTTGACTCATGTCTAGTTTGAGGCTGATAGGGTTAACAACTTTATTAAGCACATTAAGCACATCCTCCAATAGGTATATGAGATATTGGATATAGCCAATGATAATTATGAGCCACGTCATGATCAACATTGGGTGCCACACAAGTTCCAGGTGGGTGACAAAGTTTGGTTTCATTTGCAGAAAGAGCGCCTCGTTGGGCGCCACCACAATATTTGACCCTTTTTATATGGGCATTACACCATCACTAAGGTTGTAAGGGACAATTCTTTAAAGCTCAGCATTCCACAATTCCTTGCTTGCATCAAGTGTTCAATGTGGACCCCCTTAGACCATACTTTCCACTAGTAATGGACACAACAAACATCGTAGAACAACTCACACCAACATATTTAAACCCAAACTACATGGAACAAGCCACAAATGATCAGATCATGGACATATAGATCAATAATACTCACCAACACTAGATACAACTGTATCGGTTTGTCAAAGTTGGCCAACTCCTCCACCATGAAAAGTGGTTCACTGGGGACCAAGTTCAGCAAAAGTTTCCCCATGTCATGGAGGCACTCAATGCAATGGGGACCATTGCATCCTAAGGCGGGAGGACTGATCTAGGTTAATATTGGTGGCCACTTGACTATTCCTCTTAGACCCCCACAATTTTTCATTTTCCTTAATTGTAGCAAAATTTAATATTTTTGGCAGTTTTTCAGGTAAATGGTAATGTCTTTCAGATTAATCACATCATTAGGATTCGTTCGAAGTTTAAAACCAACTAATGTGGTTCATCCTCAATACAAAGGTGAAAAAATCAATCTATCCTCCAAAATAAATAGCATGGATGCATCAAGGCCCAAATTTAGCCGTTGGAAATTAACCATTAGTAAATTAGTTATTCAATTAATTAAAATAATATAATAAATTGGTTGTTAGGAATTTAAGTATAAAGTTGACAGGGCTAACAACTTCATTGATTTCATTAAGCACATCTTCATTAAGTACACGCCATATTGGACAGAGTTGCTAATTACAAGCAGCGTCATGATCAGCATTAGGTGCCACACAAGTTCCATGTGGGTTGACAAAGTTTGGTTATAGTTGTAGAAGGAGCACCTCGTTAGGCCCACTACAAGCTTCATCCACTCTGATATGGGCCTTACACCATCACTAAGGTTGTAGAGACAATGCTTTCGAGCTCAACATTCCACCATTCCTTGACCTGCATCTAATGTTCAATGTGGACTGCCTTTGACTATACTTTCCACCACTGATAGACACATCAGATATTATAGAAAATCTCACACCAACATAGTTAAACGTAAGCTCCATGGAATAGACCACAAATAATCAGATCATGGACACACATATCAAGAATACTCACCAACAACATATACAATTGTATCGGGTTTTCAAAGTTGTCTAGCTCCTACACCAAGGAAAGTGGCTCACTAGGGACCAAGTTCAGCAGAAGTTTCCCCATCTCATGGAGGCACTCAATGAAATGGGGACCATTTCCTCTTAAGGACAGAGGAGTGATCTAGGTGGATATTGGTGGTAACCCACCTATTATTCTTGGACCCCCACAGTTTTTTTGTTTCCTTAATTATAGGACAATTTACTATTTTTGGTAGTTTTTTGGGTAAATAGTAATGTATTTTAGATTAATCACATCATTAGGATTTCGTCGAAGTTTCGAACCAACTAATGTGGTTCATCCTTAGGACAAAGGTGAAAATCAATCGATCCTCTAGAATAAATAACATGGATGCATCAAGGCCAAGATTTAGTTGTTGGAAATTAGGCATTAGTAAATTAGCTATTCAATTTATTTTAATAATATAATAATTCGTTTCTCGGATCCTGAAGTTTCAGAGCTATTTTGAGGCCCTAAACGATGGTTTTTTAGGAAAACAGGCAAACGCTAGACTTCACTTATGCTTGCAGTCAAAAGTTGTAGTCCTTGAATATATCTTTCTAACGAGGTATTGTTCACGTCAAACAGAGATCGTATGCCAAAGTTACGACCCCAGGAATTTGATGTACCAATTTACCCAAACGAGGCCCATAGTTTTGTCACTTCATCTCCCAGGGTTAGGTTTTTGGATGTTTAGAGTTTTCCATTATTTCTCCATAATAAATAGGCCTTTGAGTCTCATTGTAACACACTTCAGAGGCATGTAGCCACCACATCTTTTCTCAAAGATAAGCTACCATCACCTGAGCTAGTTTATTTCCTTTTTTGTATGTAAGCATATTTCATTTCTTTGATATTAATGAAATGAAGTTTTATTTTTGCTGCATCTCTGTGTATATGTGTATTTTTGTATTTTTTGTATTCCTGCATAAGTCCGGATCATAGATTATCTACATTCACAACTCAGTAAATGTGCATGCAGTATGTGGGTAGACTGAGCCTATGGGCATGATCTCCCACCTTTTCCTTAAAAGTTGCACCAAATTCCTATTGGTTTCTTCTGTCTGCCCATCTATTTGTGGATAGAATATTATATACCTCTTTAACTTCATGCCAATCTTATCCCAAAATGTAGTCCAAAATGCAATGAGAAATAGTGCGTCTCTGTCTGAAATTATGCTCCTTAGTAACCCAAAGTGCACTTGTACGTATCCAAGGAACAATTTAGCCTACTACTTTCCCATTAATGGTATTTTTACAAGGCATCAAAACACACATCTTCCTTATCCTATCAATTTCCATGAACAAGTAATCATGTCCCTTCCTGGTTGTTAGTAAACCTCCCACAAAACCCATGGAAATACTTTCCCAAGCATGAGTGGGCACATTTGAGGGATGATATTAACCGTGTTTCTTGTTACTATGCTTACTAATACAATAGAGCATGCATATTCTTATCAACCTAGCTACATGCTCTTACATAATAGGGCCAAGACAGATTCCTTTATAAGTTGGCCACTATCTTCCCTACACCAAAGTTCCCTACAACCTTAGATGTGTGAGCCTCTCTAATCAATTGCAATTTATCACCTTTAGGAACACATGACTATCCAAGCTATAGACTAACCTATTGTGGAGATGGTAGTCAATTGTATTGTCACCATTGTGCACATGATTATGGATCTGCAACTACTAAAACACCTACTTGATGTCCTCATCCTCTGAATATTCCTCCTTATTTGCATCATGGGTGAATTTCTCCATCTGCATCATACTTTTTGAAGCTATCATATTTGATATGGGTGGCCTTGAAATCATGTTGGCCAACTTGTTTATGTTGACCTTCTTATACTCGATCACTAAATGGAACTATGATATAAACCCCATCCACTTGTAATGCTTGGTATATTGTATATTAATCTACACCTACATGTACTATACTGGACGGTGATCAATGTCAATTATTATCTCCTTCCCCATCAAATAGTGCTTCTGCTTATTCATAACTTACGCCAAGACATAGAGCTCCTTGTCGTAGGTAGGGTACTTAAGAACTGTCCCATTCAATACTTCAAAATGGTAACATATATTCCTTCCTCCCTACATCAAGACCACTCCCATAACATACCCACTTGCATCTCTTCGCATCATTATTTACCCATCCTAATGGATATGGGCTTGGATGATCACAAACTTCTAATCCTAATTTCTTGACTATCTCTACCGAAATGAGATTTACTTGTGATCCTAAGTCAAATATAGCATAAATATTTGTGTTTTTAACATGTATCTTTATATGGAAGAGCCTAGTCTTTTCATTCTCTTTATGTTGCTAAAGGCTACTTAGATTCACGTCCTTCTACACTGATGTATAGATCATATTCTCATCCATGTCCAAGATTCTTTCAATATGGTTATTCAAATCAATGCTCATGAGATTCTTCTTCTTATTATCTTTCTTTTTTTTCTTAGGGTTAAGCTCTGGATGCAATTTTTAACACTTATCCTTTGCATGACCATCAATATTACAGTGGTTGTTGGGATTTTTTGACTGGTCTATTGTAGCTCTCCTCTTTTCATCTTTTCCCCCTTTCTAGTCCTTATTCCCCTTCTTATAAGCATCCTAGTGCTCCTTTTACTTTGATCCACTTGATTTCCCTTTCTTTTGGCCTATTCTCTCTAGGTCTTATTCATGTTCAAAAGCCTCATCCACTGGTTTGGGCTTGAATAAAATCACTTGCTTTGAAAGATGGTTGTTTAGACCCCCTAGATACTTGAGGAGTACATCTAGGTTCTTTTGGGAGATACCCAACATTATGGCGATCTTTCTAAATTCTATGGTGTACTCCTATACCCTCTATCATTGCTTCTTATTGAAGTAATATAATCTGATCCATTGGTCCTATACATACCCTATCACATAAAATTATGATTCTATAATAGTTTTAAATTCCTCTGACATAGTCACTATGGTGGTGTAGAGAACTTAACTTATGAAAAGGTCAACTACAATTTTGTTAAAGGCATGGAACCTTTCTTGATTTGCAACAAATTATTACAATCTTGAGAAGGAAAGATCTAGATTTATCAAGAGGTGAATCATATCCTTGACTTTTAGAGGAAAGCAAGAGAAAGCCTTTTGATTTTAGGATCCCACCATAAGTAGTTTCTAAAAACAATTTGTTTCTAGTATTTTCTAAAAATATACAAAATCTAAAATCGTCTTAGATTTAGAAAAATACATATTTTATTATGATGCTCCTTCTCTAGATTCTTAGGGAGGGAAATATATTTTCATGTAATTTTCTTCTTGAGTTCTTCAATATTGGTACCATATTGGGAAGCTTCAGTCATTGACATCGAAGTGACATCTTCTAATAGATGATTCTTCCACTTGTTCAAGTATTGAAAGTACTCCTCATTCTTTCTCCTCTTAGCTATCCTCATGTACATTATTGATTCAATTTGCTTTGTTATTGCTGGAGGTAGTTACTTCTACCATTTAATAGTCTAAATGTCATAATTGACAAGTGCATTTATTGAAAAATACATATTTTATTATGATGCTCCTTCTTTAGATTCTTAGGGAGGGAAATATATTTTCATGTAATTTTCTTCTTGAGTTCTTCAATATTGGTACCATATTGGGAAGCTTCGGTCATTGACATCCAAGTGACATCTTCTAATAGATGATTCTTCCACTTGATCAAGTATCGAAAGTACTCCTCATTGTTTCTCCTCTTAGCTATCCTCATGTACATTATTGATTCAATTTGCTTTGTTATTGTTGGAGGTAGTTACTTCTACCATTCAATAGTCTAAATGTCATAATTGAAAAGTGCATTTGTTGAAAAAATTATTGATTCCTTAAAGGGGTACAAATTTGAAACATTAAATATTGAAGAAATTCCAAATTTTTTGGGCAGTTATATCTCATAAGCATTTGAAGAGAGGTTTCGGAAGACTTTGAATGGTCCAATATTCTTAAGTTTTATTTTGTTATAGTCTCCTGTGGGAAATCATTTTTTCTGAAGATCTGCCATAACTAGATCCCTAACTTTAAAATCCAACTATCTTCTCTTTGAGTTTTCTCTTTGTTTGCACTTACTAATACTTTCTTATAATTGTTGCTTAACCCCTGTAATTCCTACATACTGACCACAAAATCTTCACAGTCAAAACTTCATAATTCTTGTTTCCCAAGATTGTTTAATTCATTAACTCCCCTTGGGTGTGTTCCATACAAAATTCAAAATGGGCCTAATCTTATGTTTTTTTCTGGTAAGCCGTTATATGCAAACTCTGCCTCAACAAGTAATTGATCCCATTGTTTGGGATGTTCACTTACCAAACTTCCCAAGATATTTCCTAGATTCCTATTTACCACCTTTCTTTGGCCATTAGTCTAAGGATGGTATACTGAACTGAAGTTGAGTTTGGTTTCCAACCTTTTCCACAAAGTTCTCCAAAAATGGCCCACAAATATGGTATCTCTATGAGAGAGAATGCTTCTTGTCAACCCATGCAATATAACTACTTATTTGAAGAAAAAATTTGCAATATTAGTTGCATCGTTTGTCTTTTTGCAAGATCTGAAGTGTGTCATTTTTTAAAATCTATCAACAACAACATAAATTGAATCATTTCCTCTCTATGCTTTCAGGAAATCCTAGCACAAAGTCCATGCTGACAAAGTCTCATGACATGTTTAGAATTGGTAAGGGATGATATAATCCAATATTTTGACTTCTTCCTTTGGCATGTTGACATACTCTACATCTCTCCACAAATATTTTAATGTTAGCCTACATACCTTGCCAAAAATAAAATACATGTACCTAGGTGAAAATTTTATCTTGTCCAAAATGCCCTGATAATCCTCCACTGTGTTTTCCTTTTAACATATTTTCTCTCTTTGAAAATTTAGGAATGCATAATCAACTAGCTTTGAACAACAATTCTTCTTGTATCATAAAGCCTATCCATGGATTTATGCCTCTAGTTATATATTTTTCACAAGCTACACAAGTTTCTTTGAAATATGGATCTTCTTCATCCACGTCTTTGAAATCATCAAACCCTATAACCTTCACTTGAAATTCATGTAGGACTATATTAATTCGAGTTAATGCATCTACTACCTTATTTGATTTCCCACTTCTTTGTTTGAAAACAAATGTAAAGTTTTGCAAAAAATTAATCCACTTAACATGCCTTTAATTTAATTTGTCTAATTGTTGATGATTTGCAGTGGATGATTATTACTATAAAGAATAAATTCTTTGGGAATAAGGTAGTGTCTCTAATTTTTTAGGGTTTGGATAATAGCATAAAATTCCTTGTCATGTAAGGAATATTTTTTTTGGCTTCATTTAGATTTTTGCTGAAGAAATTGGCTTCCCTTCTTGACATAGAATTGCTCCTAATGCAGTCCGAGTAGCATCAGTCTCAACCTTGAAAAAATTGCAAAAATATGGCAATGCCCTGTGATTTTTTCTTTAACAACTCAAAGCTCTTATTAGAATATTTTGTCCAATAAAATGGTTGCTTAATTTTTTTTCTATAAAAACTTTCCAAAGCATGAAAGCTTCTTTCTTGGGAAACACTCCATGGGGTAAGCTAATTGACTATGGCCCAAATCTTCTCCTGATCCATATTCAATGCATTCGTTGACACCACAAATCCCAAGTACAATAATTATGTTTTCATGAAGCTATGTTTCTTCAAATTAATCAATAATTTCTCTTATTGCAATTTCCTCAACACCATTCTAACATGCCTCAGATGTTCTTTTTTTTTTATTAACTATAAATTAGGATATCATACAGGTAAAAAATAACAAATTTACCTATAAATTCTTCCAACACTTCATTTATTAACCTCATGAACGTAATGGGTGTGTTTGTCAATCTAAAAGGAACCACCCACCATTCATACAATCCATTATTAGTTTTGAATATTATTTTCCATTCATCCCCTTTCTTAATTTGGATTTGATGATATCCACTTTTCATATCTATTTTGGAGAAGTACCCATCACCACTTAAACAATCTAATAGATCATCTATGTGAGGTAAGGGGAATCTATATTTGATTGTAATTTTGTGTATGGCCCTGCATTTGATGCAATCCTCAATCCTCCCTCCTTCTTTAGAGTTAATACTATGGGAATACCATGTGGACTTAAGCGTTCTCAAATGAGACCCTTATATAGAAATTCTTGAACTTGTCATTTTATATCCTCATTCTCTCTTGGTGGCATCTTATAAGCTGCTTTATTTGTAAGGATAACACTTAGAATCAAGTCTATGTGATAACTCATACTCCTTATCAGAGGAAATTTATCAGACAAGTCATCAACTATAATGCCAAGAAGCTCATCCAACATATTTTTAATTTCCTTGGGAAAACCATTCAAATTTGTACTTGTGAGACTACTTTCCCGAGGAACCTTTTACCTCCTCGTGTTTCATTTCTTGCAGAAACTCCTTTTTGCTAAGTAGTAGTACTTTAGAATTGTTCTCCTCTAGTAAAATTTTATTCTTCAATGAAAAAAATGTATGCCCTTCACCATCCTTTTCAAAAATATATGTGTTGCTTCTTCCATCATGCAATGATTTTCTATCATATTGCCAAGGTCTGCTTAAAGAACATGACATACATTCATGGGCATCACATCACAGTGTACTTTATCTTTGTAGCACCCAATTTGGAACTCTACTTCACATTGTTCATTTACCAGGATATGATGTCCTTTCCGCAACCATGACACTTTGTATGGAGTAGTGTTGGATAGGTAAATCCCCTCTATGGATAGAGGCGATCCCTACTAGCCCAACAGGGGTCTAGCAACAATCGAACAATGCTACACCGCAGGTTCCTAGTTGTAATTAACAAGTGGGTGAGAGTAACCTACT
Source organism: Pinus taeda (assembly GCA_000404065.3). Taxonomy (NCBI): domain Eukaryota; kingdom Viridiplantae; phylum Streptophyta; class Pinopsida; order Pinales; family Pinaceae; genus Pinus; species Pinus taeda. Next base: position 39,245 of record APFE030739045.1, on the reverse strand, counting down.
TGGATTCCAATGCTTGTTTGTCGAAGAGATACTCCTCTCGCTCCTTCGCTCCAGCCGATCACAATTCCCCGCTATCCTCGCGGACGAACACCTGCACAAGCAAAAGAGAGAAAGCACAAGCGTAAAATCTACTAACAACACCTATGTATCGGTCAGGAAAGATACAATTTGCATTAATCAATCATTGAACAAATGTAAATGGAACCATAAGAGTAGTCATCTATCTTTATTAACAAGAAGTAGAGTAAGGTACAACCGAAGTCCTGACGCTGAGTCCTTCTTTAGAGGGTCCAGCCAGCATATCTTCCAAGCATTCACCTTTGGAGCAAATCTCCCAAGTCAAAAGGTCTCTCTCTCACATACAAGGCAACAAGCTCATGACCTTCCCCAAGCTCAAAGCAATCCTCACACAACACACCAAATGCCTACAAAGAGCAGCACTAATGCACTAAGAATTCCTCAATCAAAGTCTATATCTTCCAAACTAAAAAACTAGCTGCTCATGGGCAATGAAGGAGGCTTATAAAGAGAAGGAGTCTCCATGAATAGGTAAAGGATGAGCTTTCCCCCAAGATAAGTGGATGATCAGTCGAACAAACATGCCAGAGAAAGGATGGCGACCTCAACAATGCTAACCGCCAAGTCTGGAGTCATTTGGAAGGTTGGCTGTTAGAACAAATTCGCCTAAACAGGATCAGCGCGGGTGCAAAATTGGGCTGGCGCGCTGGCATCACAGAACCATTATAGAAGAGGTCTGGTCAGCGCTCAATGATACAAGCGGAGGGCGCACTGTTCGTGAAATTGGACCAGCGCAGAAAACACGTGTGCTTCCGCGCTGGCAGCGCATCAGTTACACTAGCCTTCGTCGGTCAGCACGGTTATTAAATGAACAGATGTGATGATTCAATTAACTTAGGCAAAGAGGGTTTTTAGCCATTTCAAGGAGCATGAGCTTAGGTGAATGTGGTTTTATAGCACAGTAGGGAGACTGACATGATGGCAGTGACATTTTACTGTGTAACAGATGCCCCCTAAAAGCATGAAGCCCGAGAGAGTGGGAGGGGTGAAATGCTTTACAAGACTGCTGGACTGGAGCACCACCAGGGAGAACCTGCAGGCGGATACAACTGATATTTCAATTACATGTAGTCTAGGCATGGGCGCAACCATCCAAAAGACATACAGAGAAAGGTCTGTGGCGTGGACGCAGCCACCCAGCTGAAGAGACCATGATGATAAGAGGCATGGTCGCAGCCATCCTTAAGAAGACTTAGGTATGGTTGCAGCCATCCATTGATGAGTCATGTAATGATGTCCCACAAAATCGCAACCTGGTCCACAATGGACTAGAACCAGGGTCTTGCGCTCCATCCAAACCCGAACAAAGTGCAAGTTCAAAACATGCGAATATATGTGTCGAAGTTGAACATGCTTGAACATCGTTTGATTACCAGCCAATGATGGAACCTGTTAACAGACGCGAGAGGGGCCACCAATGATGACGATGGTCCTCAAGGTACTATAGGTACAATCCACGGCATGTGAATGAATGAGCCGGTGTCGAACACCCGCGAAGTCATCCGATCGGAGGCCAATGATGAAAACCTTGTGTCGAATACGAAGAACTTTCCATTGAGGCATGCAGGCTCCAAGGTACCTGAAGGGAGTCTCTAGGTCACTCCTGGATAATGAGCTGAAGTCGACAGGATGTGATCTTTATCGAAGGTGGGCCATAGTGTTTCCCACATCATCGACGCGAGATGGGCAGAGACAAGTTTGTTTTGCGTGAAATATCAGAGGGAGGTTATACTTGCAGAGGCCAACTTCTCTTGAACATATCGGCGACACAACGACGGATTTGGCAGTATTTGGGGGTCAAATGATCAAAAGTCGTAACGAAAGGACAATGAACAGATGAGTGGCTAAACAGGATAACCCAAACCCATGGAGGCAAAAGTGAAGCGAGATGAGATGTCCCCACCCAGACACGAATGCAAACAGTGCCATGTTCATGAGCGACATACTGCCGATGACGACGATTATGGTTCCTTTATTTCCCCCACCATTTTTGGCGAGTACCCCGATTATTTTTGGATGACAAGCTTGACGGGGATAGCATATGCTTGGAGAGCATCATTTCGACGGAGCTCGATGTCATTAAGTTTTAACGAGCCTGACAAAGGGAGAACTCGGCGTCTTTTCATGTTTAGAGAGTTTGAAAAGACAGCTGAAAAGGAAACTCCAGGGGGGTGCTTTTTCGTAAAGTTGTGTCTCTCGAGCCCGAAAAAGTATAAAACGCTGCTCAAAAGAACCGCCCGATCATTACGACCGAGGAGTACTTTTCGTAAATAGTGGCTTTGACCCGAAAAAGTAAAAAAGCGGTCAGAAACACGTCGTTTTAGAACCAATAACGAGCGTGAAACGACAAACACTCGACAATCTTTGTTATTTTAAACGGTCGGAAAAGAGCTTTAAAATGACCGCCTCTTGTTCCTTTAGACGAGCTGAGAGGAGGCTCGGAAATCTTTTCTCGTTTTGTGTCGGAAAAGAGCTTAACAACGACATTTTTTGGACCAAGTGTATACGAATCCACCGCGACCTTGCTGGTTCCGAGGACCTGCACAAGACAAATATCCACGTAAACCTATTCGATATGTCGAAAAATCATAACAAAACATGCGTTAAGACATAATTAATCACATCCGGATTGAATCCATGGCAAAACTATAGTAAAAACCCACATTCATAAGGACTTTTAGCCAAATTTAGAAATTTTTACTATAAATAGGAGGTTTGTAAAATCATTTTTACCATTTTACCATTGGAGCTCTGAAGAACGTTGAAATACTACAAAGTTGACGGAGCTGATTCTTCCTCATCCGGACGCCGATTTCCCGACTGTTGATTCCAGGTAGGTTCCTCTTGTCTTGCGCTTCATTTTAGTCATGTTTTTATGAAAATCCACCATGGGATTTGGCCATTTGGCCAAATTCTTTGAATGTTGGAGCGCTCTCGGTCAGCGCGGATTTCCCTATCGGGTCCGCGCTGATCGGGTTTTCCAACCTGCACCACATTCTGGGTCAGCGCGGAAAACCCGTGTCCTTCCACGCTGACCCAGAGAAAAACACACTGGCGGCCATTTCCAGCGCGACTGTTTTAGAAACAGTCGCGCTGGCACCGTGACATATAAATTTTTCAATTTTAAATGCCAATTTCCACATGCAGGCTTCCTAATGTGTTTTGGGTGATTTTGCAGGGCAAGATGGCTTTCACATGGCAGGAGAGGGACCATGATAACGCTGATATTGCCGCTTTTGCTGACGCCGGATGCCACAATGCAATGCGGGCATGCGGTTTGATGAAATTTTTCCTCACTCCGCGGTTGAGAGCTCAGTCAGATTTGCTGGAGCTGCTGATTAGAGCATGGAACCCAGTAGATGGGAAATTCACCATTCGGGGTCGAGACATCGAGTTCGACTCTACTGTTATTTATTTTTTGACTGGTTTGTCTCACCGAGGCGCGATGCCCATTCTGGCGGGGCAGCATCCTAGCGGCGAGATGCTAGATCAGCTGATGGCTCGTGTCTATCCACAGGCAGTCAAGACATGGAGCGGGAAGTGCAGTATCCCGTCGGTGGGTGTCGGTGAGTGTGCCAACATAGTACTCCGTACCATCCTTTTCCTGGTTACGTGGGCAGCAGGGAGCCTGGCGAACCACGAGGCCTCAAAAGCCAACCTTTTGCTTGCCCTAGACTGCTTACAGCCCACGATCTTCAACTGGGTGGCGGCTGTGACAAACAGCATGAAGAGACAGCTGAACAACTGTCGACGTGGAGAGTCGAAACAATTCGGCTATGGTTCTCTTCTGCTTCCACTGATTTTTGAGCGGGTGCCGGCCCTTCGGCTGCAGACCATGGTACTAGACCCGCCACGCAATGCATGGGAGACGAGGGCCACCAAGTGGTCTCGGGTCATGCCTCGCGGAGGTGGTGGGCGTTCAGTGTCCTGGGGCCTCTGCTTCCGAGAGTGGCTAGAGAGCTAGGTCATTTTTGTCGATGACTGGCCGTACGCCAGTATCAACTTCCGTGGCGACCCAGATATGCCGCTGCCTGTGGGAGAGCAATGGGATGATGGAGGTATAACACTTGATCTTTTTCATTTTCATTTATATGATGTTTTTGTATTTTTTATGTACATGTCCTAATAAATGCTCATGCTGTGCAGATGTAGGACCCGTGAGACCCCTCGGCCTAGCACCAGAGGCACGGAGGGTAGAGCAAGGCACCGACACCTTGGCCTTGGCTCCTACAGGAGGGGACCAGGTAGAGACCGTGATCCACAACCTGGAGGGGTTACTAGCAGGAGTCCCAGACTATTAGGGGATCGAGGAGGTCCCCTTGGCTGCACAGATCCACACAGTGGGTGTGGAACCCAGGATGCACCGCCTATTGAAGTGGGTGGCACGAGTGGTGGCATGATACAGAGAGCATAACCCACCACAGTAGACGCCTAGGTTTCATTTCCGCTGTTGTTTTGAGAGACATACGTCTCAGATGTACTGAGAATGTTTGGATTCATGAGACATATACACTTATTTTTTGAGCGCCTTGGTGCGCCACCCGATATATATATATATACCGATTTTGGATGGATCTTTTTTACATGTGATGATGTTTTTATATGCTATGCAAATGTCTAATACACATGTAATCTAATGTATCAGTTGCACAACATGCGATCCACGTATTTTGTATTTTTGGCAAGCACACACACACACATGCAAACTATGCTTGGAAAATGAATTTATTTACATATGCTTATGTTTATTCCTAGATGGACCTTTTCTTCACGTAATTATGTGTTTTATATGCTATGCGACTATTCGACACACATGTAATCTGATGTATCTATGTGCATAACAAACGACCCATCGCGGAATGTATTCACACACACGCATATATTTTATTTTTATGAAAGCTTGAAAACACACATGAGAATCATGTATGCAAAATATGCTTTATGAGGAATGAAACGGGCATGCCCCCCCCAGCATCGTGTCTCAATTCGAGGTACATGCCCCCCAAGCTTCAGTCCATTGAAAATGGGTTGAAGGTTGTCATAATGATTATGCGCTCGAAATGCACGAGCTCACGTTTCATTGTTTTAACGAGGTTGACATAATGGTTATAAACTATCCTCGAATACAAGCCGTTTCATTATTTTAACGAGGTTGATACATTAGCAAAACTATCCTCGAGACTCTTTGTTTCATTTTTTAGGGAGCTTGACACAGGATCAGGAACTGTGCTCCGCCCGAACTTCATCATAATGAACAGGAAGTCGGGGCTTCCAAGAGTGGCACTCCCAATGGGAGGTCAATGTCTCGGAAGTCGAGACCCAATGCCTCCAGGACACTATGCACGATGGCGGCATTGCTGGATATAGGCATGGGAGAGGTGGCCACGTAGTTGATCTGGGGTGAGACAGATGCAACTGGTGGGTAAGAACCAAGAGGGACAGATAATGGTGCCGGAGGGGCTTGTGGATGAATGAACGATAATTGGTCCATCGTCACTATTCTTCTGTCGTGCGGAAAGCAAACCACATGGAAAAGCGAAGAAACAAGGGCTCCCATGCAATACACATAGTCACAACCAAGGAGGAGACTGAAGTCTAGAGATCCTTGGGTAACCAAGACGTCTATATAGACAGTCTTGCCTCCCAAAGTGATAGGGAACTTTGGAAGGATCCCTAATGGGTGACTCGTTCCTCCGTCGAAAGCGGTGAGATTCGGTGCAACAGGTACAAGCGATGGGGAACCCAAAGCTCGCCAAGTAGTAACGGGCATAAGACTAACCGATGCCCCTTCATCTAACACAGTGCGAGGCAGCGCCATATGAGAGGCATAGGCGGTGACCCAGAAAGGCACATGGGATGGAAGGGGAGGGGTAGTCAAACAGCTCCAATCGAAGGAGACGACCGAACTACTTGGTGGAGGAACCATATGGTTGCCCCCCTGCTCAGAAGGGGCCGAATCAGAATTCTCCGGAGAGGCTGGGATGGGAAGACCATCATCAAGCTCAGGAGAATCCGACGAGACGAGAAGAACATGAGAATTTGACTCTTCCGAAACAGAGTGGATAACACTCTGTCCAACCAATGGTTGGTCGGGACCCGGCTGGGCACAGCTAGGTTCGGGAAGAGGGGCCTGGACAAGAGGAGAATGTGAAACAATCTCGTTGTCGGGAGGCGAATGATCTGCTGCTGCAGACAGACGTTGATATCTAACGGGGAGTTGGGGCGGGGGAGCTGGGAGACTTTCCAAAACAATGGAGGCTTTATCCATGAGTGGACAAAGGTGAAGGGGATGATTGCCTTCACAAAGTCTACAGGGGATTCGAATCTTCCCATTTCCCTTACCATTTCTAACCGATGAGGGAACACCACCGTGAGCTTTTGTGGACGATGAGGGGCGGGCCAGATCACGGGACCATACTTCTAAGATCCTGGGGATGTCAGGACAATCACGAAGAAGATGGTCCTCCTTGCATAATCGACAAGGAAACTTAACCTTCCGCGGAGGAGCGGGAAGGGGCCCGACTTCAGGTGCATTTACGGGAACAGTCGTACTAGTAACCTCTCTCTTGAGAGACTTCTTCTTCTTGGTCTTCTTCTTCTTCTTCTTAGCCACCTGGTTACTTGAATCGAAACTTTCACTAGGCGAAGTGCAAGAAGGAGACGTAGAAGTAGGCGTCGAAGGAGAGAGGTCCACCTTAGGTTCAACATGATGTTGAGCAGATGGAGGGACTGATGGAGTATCAGCCAACACGGTAGGGACCAAAGAGGTTGAAAACAACCAAACAGGCAACCCGACTGTTAACCCCGGAAGGGATAATGTCGCCATATAAGGAGCACCAACATTCCCAAGAGGAGGGAAATGGCTAGGATTCCTGTCAGGAGGGGAACTTAGGTTGGTGAACCCTGGAAAAGTTGCCATAGCAAAAAGAAACCTACTCAAGCTAATGCACACAAGATCTAACCAGGTAATGTTATCGTGGCCAAATTAATTTTTAAGACACAGGAACTGAACTGTACCTTTTCATTTTTTAAGAGTTGAGAAAAGGAAAAAAAGATGACTCTAGTCTCCTTTGAATATTTAATGAGCACGAAGTGACAAGACGCTCACTTACACCTTTCCTTTTAGGGAGTCCGAAAAGGAACAAAAGTGATTGCTCTGGAGATTCTAGGCAAAAGGTTTACCAAGCAATCCGTAAAACTGCTTATACACCTTGGCAATCGTATGAGAACCAAGGACTCTCCGTACTGCAGTCAATCTTCCCGAATGCTGTGTTCAGTGCGTTACGGTTCACAAGGCGGCAGACTCGGCTTCCTATGGATAAAGGATGAAAACCTAGTGGAGTCTCTCCATATATACGCGATGGTACGTGGGAGCCCAAATCTGTGCTAGACCACAATTGAATCACACCAGGAGGAATCACCCAAACTTAATGTGAAAACAAGAGTGACTAGGTTTAACGACGCCGGAGCACGTCTCTAGCCTAGAACTCTAGATATTTGCGTTAAGTTCCAATGCATTTTTAGTAAATTTGGTTTATTTTACGGTTGATCTTGAATTAAGTTTTGATTTCAGGTCCTACCGTATGATCTCTCAGAATTACTTAGATGCAAACTACATGCCAAAGAACACCATTTCGTTCGATGAATTCTAACTATGAGAAGGTTAGGAGTTTTTCAATCAAACGAAACGAATTCAAGCAATCAAACAACCTAATGCAACTAATGGTAAGGAAACGAAACTTTTCTTTTGGAAATGCAAATCAACGAAATGTTCTTTTCCTTTTAACTATTAAATGCAAAAGATATTAGTTTGATTTTCCTTTCAATGGCACAAAATGCTTAAAATGACTTTGAGAGACAGCTACACCAAGCAAAAGGAATAAAATCACTCAATAAAAACACAACAAAGTTCCCAAGACACCAAAACAGTGTTCCAAATCGAAGGAAAAACTAAGGCTTGTATGAGCTATGTGATCTAAGCTCAGCAAGACAAAAAGGAATTCAAACAAGGAGGAAGCAAATCGCTTGGAACACAATTCACTTGAAAAGTGTGCAAACGTAATCTATGCACAAATGAGAATTCTAATTATGCAAATGTAATCTATGCAAGAGAATTCTCAAACACAAGATGATTCTAATGTAATCTAAGAACCAATCAAGTGCAAATCAAGAAAATTGGGTGAGAGTTTCAATGAACCATGTGATCTAAATTCAGATGAAGTCAAGCAAAATCCAAACAAGCTAGAAGTGAATCACTCGAAGCATAGAATACAAAACTTTCACAACCACTAGATGAGTGCGGAAAACAACCAAAAAAGTTGACTGGATTATCAAACCACAACTTCCCACAGAAGGCTCGACATGCAAAGCCACTAGGTGTTCTAGGGCTAGGATACAAAATCGATAGAAATAAGCAAACAACTGAAGGATAAAAGTAATAACCAGTCAAACAAGACTCCCACACACTCAAGCAGTTGAAAAGGATGTGGCAAGATACAAAGCCAAGCTCAGAAGGCTAGCAAACAAGCGAACTGAAAAGGTTAACAGGCCTGGCGCGACTGTCAGGCTGTAACTCGTGCTATAAAGGGATTGGCGCGGGTTTTCAGTTAGCCACATGCGCCAACTGGCGCGACTGTCAGAGGAAAGGCCGCGCTAATAAAGTTTTCCAAGTCAAAAAGAAAAACAGGCGGTCCAAAGCTTGGTTTACAGTATCTAAGTGGGCCAGGAAGCAAGAGGTAGCAAGAAATTCAATCCAGAAAGCTATCCAAGCAAGCAAACGAGAGAAAACCAAAGGGACAAGACAAACTCCAAATTGTTCAGTCCGTAAACCAAACTGGAGATCGACTAAAGTGGCTTTGATCTACTTCACTAATGCAAAGCAATAGTGTTTCGAAGGCTATCTGGCCGTGCTTCAGACTCCATCTAAGTTTACAAATCAAACAACAAGCTAAACTCCCCAGTGGAGTCGCCAAATTGTTGTACAGGTAAATCCCCTCTGCGGACAGAGGCGATCCCACTAGCCTAAATGGGGTCTAGCAACAATCAAACAACGCTAACACGCAGGTTCCTAATTGCAAAGTAAGGCCAATGATGAGAGCCTACCTTGAATCCAACGCTTATATTTGTAGAAGAGGCGTCACTTCCGTTCTTTCACTTCAACCGGTCACAATCCTCATGATCTTCGTGAATAGACACCTGCACATGCAAAGAACAAAACAAATACAACCATAAAATCCAAGAAATGCAACTATGTATCAGTCAGAAAGGATACAACTCAAACATCATAATAAAGACACATGAGTGGAACCATAATGATAGTCGTCTATTAATGAATAATAGGAGAGAAAGATACAACCAAGGTTCTGACATTGAACCTATTCTTTGGCTGGGCGAGCAGCTATGTATGCCTTGCAATAGACCTTCTCTCTCTCAGGATTCCGGCAGCATAACCTCCCTATGCTTCAAGACTCTTACTATCACTCCAGAACTCCCAGAACTCCTTGAACTCCTTTCACTAGAACTAGCTTCTCTAATGCATGAGGACAGACTTTTATAAATGGAGAAGGGAGGAAGATTCAATGCACCAGGACGCCCATTGTGGATCGACATTATCTCCGAAAAGCTACTGAGGATAGGTGTCAAGGATGGATGATGACTCTCGACCTCTATCGGATGGATTTTTCCCTCAAAAGACTTCATGATCAGAAAGGAAAAAACATATGGGTGCGCGTTTGCCAAAAATCATTGTCAAACTTAGTTGGCGCGAGTGTTGTTCTAGGACAGAGCGCCAATGGGCGCGCCCCTTTTTGAGGATCTCAGTGATTGGCGCGGATAAGACACTGTGTACCTGCGCCAATGGAAAAAGGGCACTTTTCAGGGATAATTTGCAAAAGGTGTCTTCAGGGAACATGAAGTACATACTTAGGGGAACATAATGCAAGTTTTTTTAGGCTATGTCACTGCTCACAGGTCCCGGAATGTATCCTCCAATGTACGAAAACAGGGGTAACAGGGACGGTGACCAACGGTGACAAATTACTGTGTAACAATTACAAATCACATGTACCCATGTGAACAAAATGGCTTGAGAAAGCCAAGCAAGACATCACTCTGACTTAGACAACCATGGAAGTCCAATTCCTCAACATCCTCATGCTGATCAACAGTGACATATTGATGCCAAGATTTGTAGTCCTTGATGGTGTCCGTGTGTTCCGAGGTGACATCTGTTTGAAACCTGACTCTTGCCTCCATAAAATCTGACTACACTTCTCGGGCTCCTCTGTCCAACTCGTCTGAAAGCATATGCATCATTGTCTTCAATGTGGCCAGACCAACAACATACCTGTGCATGATGTCTACACTGATGGACAAGTCTCGGCTGGTGGCAATGTGCATTAACTCGTCGAAGTATGAGTTAAGCTCAAGTCAGACCTGTTTCTTTGTCTTCACTTGGGTGAGAGTCCCAAGTGATGGGATCGCATGTGTGCACACCACAACATCCATACTCTTGAATACTCGTGCATGGGAAGCTTGTATGCTAGTGATGAACTGCAGGAGATATTCATAATTCTAGATTTGACTCCAGATATGTGCTTTCAACTCGAACGCATTGACCCCCATCATCTTAGGAAAGTGAAGTGGGGCTCCCTTGTATTTCATCATCCATGTTTGCATGTCATCAACAACAACATGCAAGTTCATCAATATAGGTGCTCTTCTAGCACATCGTTGCTTCCATCCATTGAGATGGACGACTCCCTTGTGCACGGTACCAAACTTGGAGTACAATGCTCACATAACTATGTCAAGGGACAATACTCCATATAGTATTGCCTTCTTCAGTTCAACTTGGGCAAACATCGTCACCAAGTCTCCTCCTTGCTTGGTAGTTTGTAGTTCCTTTGCGATTCGCTCATTCTTAGCTATTAGGAAGCGAACACTTGAGGTAGTGGCTTCAGCGTACACTCTAGTTGCATCGGCCAAGGCAGTTGGATGTTTGTGCACATCAGTCATGACCACCCATTCCTCAACTTGCGCAAGAGATGTATGATCCTTCGGAGTTGACACTTTGCGAGACTCCACAAATCTATGTTGGGATTCATCAAACGAGATGTTGTGCATCTCTTCTTTTGGATGATCACCAGGACCTCAGTGCTTCCTTGGTCATTTGAGAATTTCTCATCATCTGGATGCATTGAAGCGGGTGGGTTGACCTCTTTGTGGTGAGGCCTAAGGTTGGTGTCGTGTTCCAACTCCTTCTGCTCCATGTTTGCATCCAACTGTTGAAGTTCTTGTTCTATCTCATGAACGAAGTCTTGCCCTTGCGATGGTTCAACCTGTTTGCCTGATTCCAACTGCTCAGATGAATCAACTACTTGTACGGGCACCACTTCATCTATTTTCACATGTTGAGTCCCATGCTATATCTACTGCTATTGCTGCACTTCCCTCTTCTGTTTGCACATCTCTTGTTCCTTTCGGAGTTGCTCCCTTAGCTCATGCAAGTCCTTCTCTGCTTCTTCCATTCTCTTCTTATCCCTCTAAATTCATGCAATTCGCTTGTCGTGCCACTGCCTCTTTGCCTCTATAGCCATAATTGCTTTCTCTACAAGTGGATCTACTCAAAACTTGCATCTTTTCTCCTCCTCCATGCAATTGACAATCTTCCTCTTACCTTTGTTGCACACTGGTATGCTTGCCTCTGTTGCCACTGCTGCTACTACTGTTGCTAGTGCTCTTCATGATGCTACTTCATGTTGCTTCAATAACCACTCCACAACAAAGGCAACTAGTTCATTGGTTCTGGAGAAACTGTAGCAATATCTCCATGGGTCCTCCTCGGCCCAATGACATGCCCCATGGATCTAGTTGAATTGAACTCTCGTGCAGTGATCTTTCACAATGCAATGTGGGTCATATGGATTTTGTCTTTGGTGGTCGAATGGGTACTTCTTCATCAGTTTTGTTTTGACATCTGCTTGCTTGATACTCTAGATCTCATATAACCTAATCCACAATGGAAGAGCAAACCAAGGTGCCTTCTTCTTCCGATGCAATCTAACTGCCAATCCTACTGAGATGTGGTATGCTACTTCCTATATGACAAGTACATCCAAGGCAAACTTTGGAAGAACATGCAGACGATTCTCCACACTGAACATTCAGATGAAAGTGCCGGCTGGTGAGGCATACCAATCTGCAATGCCTATCAATTCCTCCATTGCTTCCTTTGACATGCAGGGTGGATCATGTTTGAATATCATCTTGTACAATGGGGTGAAAAAATGATTAGACAACCTTGTGATTACTCCTTTGAAGCTACATTCAGACAACAACTTGAAATACATGTTCACAACAGTCTCTACCGGTGACCATGCCCACTCCAAACCCGGGAACTACTGTCAGGCATAGACTACATCTAAGATGTAGGCAAACATGTAAATATCTACATGCATACCTTCAGGTCACTAATGAGCCTTCGATACTTGTTCCTTTAGCTGATGGGCCAGTATGCCAGACCAGTTATATGGTTTTTCTTCTCTAGCTAATTGGTCCAGTGTAACCACCCAACTCTTTGGGAAGGTTTCCGTGCTTGCTTGGCTATATAGTCGACATGAAAATACGACCAAGTATTGGTACGCCTTCCTCAGTATCTTTTTCTTGTAGATCTGGTTGGGTGTCAACTTGAATTGAGCTGGCTCCTTTACCCAATTCTTTAGAATGTCTCTGAGTTAGCATTGGTGTTGGGTAAGCTGAATGGAGTCTTCATGACAGTCATGGGCTCTAACATCTGATACATCTCATCATAATCTCATGCCTAGAAGGTCGCAAGCTTCATCCCACTGACACTGCTCAAGGCTCGAGATCAGTGTGAGAGACGATCTAGTGTATCATGTCCATGCATTGAATGCGAGATATATGCATGCAATCTGGTACAAGACGGACTTGTGAATGTTCAGGTACACCTGACGGTCTTTGAGGTCTTCCCCAAAAGTGCCTACAATTGTTTCATTTACCTCTTGCCACTTTAGTTTGATGTCCTTGTCTAGATACAACTTTGTATCTTCATAGATTGACAGACTAGAGGACACTCACTCAACTGCTGCTCTAGCTGCATTTCCATCAATGTCCTGTGATCCAGTTCTCTTGGAAGCCATTGAGATGGATGAACACATGAAAGAGCTGGAGAAAAGAAACATGCATGGCAAGAAATTTGTTAGTGAAAAATAAATCAAATTCGGGGAATGACATAGCACATACCTGGGAAACTGATGGGAAAGATTGCACAATTTCTTTTGGGAGGCTTGGTGACTGGCTACCAGAACTACACAAAAGGAAATCTGGACTATTTGGGAGGTAAGAATGGCTACTGGACTTGTGAAATACACAATCTAGACTGGCCGTTGGCTGTCGAGATTGCACAATGAGCAATTCTAGTTGGGAGTGACTGTAGGCTTAGGGATTGCATTGCGTAATTTTCTGGGCCAGAAAACACTGTCCCTTAGAAATGCACAAAATATTCCTCGAGGATAGTGCTGGGAAAAAATGCGCATTTATGGAGAGGAAGATAGAGCCTTCCTTCCCGGATTGCACAATGCTGTCTCAGTGAAGGCAGAGTCTAGGCTGAGGTTGGCCTGACTCGCTGATCAGTAACTAAAAGCAAATAAGACAACGAATGCACAATGATTGTTACACAGTAATTTGTCACCATTTGTCACCGTCCCCGTTACCCCTCTCCTGCACCTTGGAGGATGCATTCCGGGACTTGTGAGAAGTGACAAGACTTGAAACCACTTGCATCATTTTCCTCTGAACATGAGCTTCATATGCCCTGAAGACATCTCCTGCAGCTTGCCCTTAAAAATAGCCCTTTTTACATTAGTGCGGGGCCACTGTGTTCTTCCCGCGCCAATGGGGAAAATCCTATAAAAGGGGCGCGCTATTAGCGCTCTATCCCAGAGTCGCAATCGCGGCAACCTATTTGGGCAAAGTTTTTAACCAATCAACCTCTGAAAGTTCTCTCCAACTCATTCACCAAGTGCATCTATGTTAAGTGAGGATGGTTTGGCTTTGAATCTCCTTGAATGGGAAGTAGTTTGCCACCCTTCCATGGAAGTTTCCAAGTGATGAGGCCAAACCCATTATTGTTGTGATTGATCTTATCCCTTCCTTTTCATCTATAAAAGCTTGTCTCCATGCCTTGAGGAAGCTAGTGGTAATGGTAATTATACGGGAGCTGAAAGGAAGATATCAAGAGATTAGAGTTGCAAGAGCCTTCTTTGTGTCCATAAAGCTTAACCTAAGTGAGGAGATCTTGTCACCAAAGAGAGAGAGGCTTGTCCTTAATCCCTTCAAGCTTTGCAAGACTTGTGTAGCTGAGCACCCAGCCAAAGGAGGACTTGACGTCACGACGCTGGTTGTATTCTCCTTTGTTGATTATTAATAATAGATGAATATCATTATGGTTCCACTCTCATTGTTGTAATGATTAATGTTGAGTTATGTCCTTCCTGATTGATATATAATTGCATTTATTAGATTTCACGATTGTGTTTGTGTTGTTCTCTTTGTGTGCAGGTGTCCATTCACGAAGATAGTGGAGGATTGTGACCGGCCAAGGCGAAGGAGCGTGGGCGACGTCTCTTCTACAAACAAAAGCATTGGAACCCAAGTAGGTCTTCATCACCTACCTTTTATTTGCAATTAGGAACTTGCGTGGTAGCATTGTTTGATTGTTGCTAGACCCGTTCTGGGCTAGTAGGGATCGCCTCTATCCATAGAGGGGATTTACCTCTCCAACAATGACACTAAGCGAAAGCATAAGTGATTGAAAGTGCATGCAAAAATGAATGAAATATTCAACAAACAGATCAACATGCATGTGGGTGAAGCGATTCGCCGATTCGCTGAACATTCATGCAAAACAATTTCATGCATGTGACAATAGTGGGATAGCAACGAACACTGAAACAAAGCTAGGAAAAACTAGTATACTTGTAAACGACAACAAGCACTCAAAGAAATCAAGCAAATAACACTCACACAAGTGAATACACAAAAACCGATAGAAATGCTGAAAAAGACAAGTTGAGGTCACTTACCCATGAATAGCTGAGCCAAATGTGTCGAAGAGTCTTGGATGTGCCGTAGGATGTCAGAGCTCCAAGATCGATGCGAAAGAATGAGATATGATGTGTCAAATAAATAAGTTTGGGCTCATGATGCACATGGCACAAATCTAGGAAAAAGCAACACTTGGAGGAAAGTTTCTAAAACAACTTTGCATGTAGCCTCTAGCTGCTAAAAATAGCTCCCTGAATCATGGGATGCCTATTGCATGTTGCCTTTTTCTATTCCGGGAAAATCAAGCTATGCATGCAAGTGAAGTTTCCTTAGTCCTGGGTGGAACTGGTTAACCGAACTGCTCATACATGAAGCTGCTCAATTGCTTGAGAAAAATGCACATTTCTGGCTGGGAGCTGGGCTGGTTGCCTACGAGATTTGTGCAATTTCTGGGCAGAGCAAATGTCTGCTGCTCAGATTTATGCAAATTCTAGGTTGAGCAGCCCTACTGGGGAAAATTCCGCAATTTTCACTGGGAGTGCTAACTGGAAGAATTGCGTAATTCTGGAGTCTAGCAGGCTGCCAGACAAGATTGTGCAATTTATGGAGGGAAGGCTAGTTTCCCTCCAGAAATGCACAAATTTTTGGGGGAGCTGCTCAACCTGCAGCTGGACCAAGTCTAGGTGATCAACTTGTGAGGGGAATGCATCAAGCTGTGATCGACAGGGTATTTTTATGCAAGAAAAACACTGAAGCTTGTGTACTTGACGAAGGAAGACAAGGTGTTGTGAAAGGTTGGTAGGGAGGCTACAAAACAAGGCTAAGGAAAAATTTTGGAGGGTGGTTGTAGCTGCTACAACACATGGTGAGACACTGGTAGAACTCTAGCTCTCTGAATGGACCTTATTCATGAAAGGCAAGTCTGACACCTCTGGTAGTATTGTTCAGTGCTCATCTCATCTTGGTTTCACACTAGCTTGATTGTAAGATGTAGCATCTACCAAACTCTTCATTGATTGACACACATTCCAAGCCATGGCAACACAATTGTTTCGATTGGGGTTGAGGGGTATATTGGTGCACAAGTAGTATAGTCGTTAGAGTCTTAGTTTCATATTTGGTGTTGCTCCGCTACCAGCAGGCCTGGCTAGTACCCCAGCGGAGTCACATAGGAACAAAAGCATGCCTCTGCTGCCATCGAGCCTGGTTAGTACCCGGACGGAGTTACTTGCATCACCTCCCTATGCAAGAATCCTTTCTCTTCTTTCACCTTATTCATTTTTCATTTTGAAATTTTTGACTTTTCATTTTTTCATTTTTTCAACTGTGCATAGCACTTATTCATTTCAGAGGCAGAAGAGGGATCCCAACTTATTGAGAGAAGAAGAGGTTTTTCTAGTAGAGAAGTAGTTTATTATATCTCTGATGTGCCTGTTAAGGTTTTCCCCCTCACCTTACTCTACTTGATTGAGATGACAAGGGTTAACCCAAAAACAACTGACTAGAGAAGGTGATGCTAATTAGTGTGCAAGCATTGTGTTTCCAACAAGGTTCACTTCGAACAGTACATATTTTCCTTTGATGTATCACGGACTAAAAGTACCAAGTTCTTCATACAGTGGCAAGATGACAGATAACCAAGTAGTGATAGTTGTACAAGCCCTCTTGTACTTCACCTAACTCGTTTCAAGAGTCATACATGGTTTCATGCGAAACTAACCTGCGAACGAAACAAGCGAACTAACAAACAACAAAGTAAAGCAAGAGAAGAAGAAAACATGAAAGCAAAGCAAGTAAGAAAACAAGCAAGTAGACAAAAAACCAAACAAAGCGAGTAAGCAAACAAGTATGCAAGAAAAATGACTGAAAGCAAACACTAATCCTACTCCTACACTGACGGTGCATGGGCCTGATCATGTGAAATGATATTTCCAATGTAGCCACCAGCGCATTGGTTGACCCATGTTGGTTAAGGCTTGATCTGTGAGCAACCCAGTTGTGCGAAACAACAAGAATGAAAGATATAACAATGAAGACAACCACACTTCATGTTTGATAGTGCCCACAGGACATAAGTGGGTGCCAGTACATGACAAGCAATCCATGGACTTATCATAGTGTTGTGTGACACTGTGTGCAACTTTGAAGCATAAGCACACTCTTGACTGAGACATGAAAGCAAACGAAAGAAACAAAGATAACTTGCATCGTACACGTGTGCTTGTAATGTAAGATTCCTCCAATGCATTAGTGATGGGATTGTGCAGTTCGAGTGGAGGAAATATGATCTATGTGTGAGATGGATCTTCAATGGATACAGATGAGTGATGAGGAGCCTTGGGTGATTGAAAAATTTCATGATCGAAAGTGAGACTAACCTCAAGAGAGCGAGGGCCTGACATAACCTTCAAATTGGGCTGAAGTGCCTTGACAGTCTTAGGTGTTTCAACTTCTTCATCAGATAGATCATCATAAACCTGTGGCTTTGAAATATCAACTATGATAGAGCCATGATTGTGATCAAATGTGGAAACAAATGGATCACGACTGCCACGATAAAAAAAATCAATGATTGCATCGACATCCTCATGATCAGATGAATCAAATAGAGGGGTAGATGAAAAGTGAAAAAAATCATCCTCTGTGTTTCTGGAAAAGACAGTTGAAATATGAAGTGGATTTTCAACGAATAACTTATCCTCTCCATTGTTGAATGATGGACCAACATCTGAAAATTCTTGTGGGTGAAAAACAATGGGTTCATCCATAGTTGAAGACACACATGCAAAATCATGGATGGCAGGTTCACCAGAGATGTTAGGAAAGAATGAAGGGGGCTCGGACGAAAGGTAGTCATCCTTCGCCGATTGTTGATGCTTAATCTCCCACTCACACACTTTGTGAATAACAACGCATTGTTGATTGTGCAACACCAACTCTGTCAGTGGCTTGTTCCTTGTTCACAATAAGTAAAGAGTCTGAAATGGACGAACACAAGACAATATCATCTAGAGGAACACTCGAGTGCGAAGACAAAGGTCGTAGAACATAATGCATATGAGAACTCGAAGGAATCACAACCAAATCTACGTGAAAATTGAGTGAAGTGATGTTGGGAGGGTGTGAAAGCTAAACAAGTGTGTGAGCATGAACCTCAACATCACTCGGTAGTGGTGGAGCTATTGAATGAGGGGAGAGTGGACAATCAATCAAAACAGTGACCGCATCCACATGAGATTGCTTAGCTCCCTCACTGAAGAATATTGAGCGAGGCTTGATCTCAAGCTTCTTCTTGGGACGGACAAATTCCTTAAGGGAATACTCGAACTGGTCCCAAAGATAGGAAAATTTCATCTGGCTCCTTGAAGCTTGAAGCTACAAGTCATGGAAGCGCTGCCAAAAATCTATAACCGATTCATGTGGAGCCTTCCATTGCTGTAATTGTTTTCGGTCAAGATATTCTGGATCAAAATGATAGAAAGTGTCTTCAATGAGATCACAGAAGTGCTCAAGTGAGTGCATGCTGTCAGCCGGTAGGCTGAGAAACCATCGACGTGGATATTTGCGAAGTGTGTGTGCAAGCAGAAAGTTGGCCTGTTCATCAGAACACCAATCTTTCTCATGAAGCATGGAAAGAAAGTCATGTAAGTACTCAGGCCATGCCACTTTGCCTTCACCATCGTATGTGTAACTGAACAAGAGATCGAAAAACTTCCCCATGGTGGAGATATCTTCCTGATTCGAGAAACATCGCGGAGGGAGAAGAGTGCAAGAATCTATGAAAGGTATGCAAAGGTTCAAAATTGGATGAGAGGACACAACTTTTCATCTAGCCCTCCTTCTAGCACCAAAAATGTTAATGGTGTTGGACCCGCCAACATGTTAAGGTGATCTCCCTGGTAAGAAGTCCCAATTAGACCTCAGACCATTTGGTGTAGGAGTCCCAACAATGGGTCATTTAGCAATGCCTTAACTGCGATTTCACACAGAGGCAAGTAAGATAACTCTGTTAGTAGCAAGGGTGTGATCCCTGTGGTGAGTTAAGGAAGGTGCATGAGAGGTTCTAACACATGTGGGTTGAGATGAGTGTGCCCCTTGGAAACCTGTAATAGTACTCGGATGGAAAGGGAACAAATGAATGAATATGCATCATAAGCTAGAAATCAAGTCAGCTGGCAATCCAACGTGATGGTTTAACCAATCAACACATTTTAGAAAGATTCATACATGCTCATACAAAACAGTCCATATATGCGTGTGTAAGAAAGCAAATACATATGCCATTTAGAGTAAACAAGAAAGCTGGAATACAATACGACATATGCATGAAATGTGTTGGCTCTTATTATATAAACAAGTGTAAGTTCTACTCATACAATACATCCATGTACACCCACTAGCGCCAATAGTGGAATGTTATAGCCACATACGCTTGCTCCTCCAAAGAGATGTACTAACTCCGTGCAGTGGAGAAGCCAAGGCGCATTACAATACTGTCCAAGCTCTCTCCAAGATAGTCTTATTGGAATCTTGGATGACCAAAAGCCTATATAATGAGTTATGAGGAACTATTTATAGCAAAGGATGGGGTGGCCATTGACATTCCCCTTTGTGAATGCTCAACTACCCTCATGAATCTTCACCTACTGTATGGCTGTTACATCCAACTATTGACACTTGATTTACACTTGACATGACTTAACATTACAATGCACATGTACCCATGTGAACAAAATGGCTTGAGCAAGACAAGATAGACATCACTCTAAATTAGACAACCATGGAATTCCAACTCCTCAACATCCTCATGCTGATCAACAATAACATATTGATGCCAAGATCTATAGTCCTTGATGGTGTTTGCATGTTTCGCGGTGACATTCATCTGAAACCTGACTCTTTCCTCCATAACATCCAGGCACACTGCTCGGGCTCCTCTGTCCAACTCGTCTGAAAGCATGCGCATCATTGTCTTCAATGTGGCTGGACCAGAAACATACTTGTGCATGATGTCTACATTGATGGGAAAGTATGGGCTGGTGGCAATGTGCATCAAATCGTTGAAGTAAAAGTTAAGCTTGAGTCGGACTTGTTTCTTTGTCTTCGCCTGGGTGAGAGTCCCAAGTGATGGGATCGCATGTGTACGCACCTCAACATCCATACTCTTGAATACTCGTGCATGGGAAGCCTTTATGTTAGTGATGAACTGCAAGAGATCTTCATAATCCCAGATCTGACTCCAAATACGTACTTTTAGCTTGAACGGATTGACCCTCATCATATTAGGCAAGTGAAGTGGGTCTCCCTTGTATTTCATCATCCATGTTTGCATGTCATCAACAACAGCATGCAAGTTCATCAAGATACATGATCTTCTGGAACATCGTTGCTGCCATCTGTTGAGATGGACGACTGCCTTGTGCATGGTACCAAACTTGGAGTACAATGCTCACATAATTGCGTCAAGGGACAATACTCCATCTAGTATTTCCTTCTTCAGTTCACCTCGGGCGAACATTGTCACCAAATCGCTTCCTTGCTTGGTCGTTTGTAGTTCCTTTTCCATTTTCTCATTCTCAACTATTAGGAAGTGAACACTTGAGCTAGTGGCTTCGGCATACACTCTGGTTGCATCGGCCAAGGCAACTAAATGTTTGCGCACATCAGTCACGATCACTAGTTTCTCAACTTGTGCAGGAGACGTATGATCCTCCAGAGTTGGCACTCTGCAAGACTGCACAACTCTATGTTGGGATTCATCAAACGCGATGTTGTGCATCTCTTCTTCCGGCTGATCACCATGGATCTCAGTGCCTCCTTGGTCATTCGAGACTTACTCATCATCTGGATGCATTGAAGTGGGTGAGTCAACATCTTTGTGGTGAGGCATGAGGTCGGTAACCTGTTTCAACTCCTGTTGCTCCATGTTTGCATCTAAATGTTGAAGTGATTGTTCTATCTCATGAGTGAAGTCTTGCCCCTATGATGGTTCACCTTTCCTTGATTCCAGCTGTTCAGATGAATCAACTACTTGTACGAGTGTTGCTTCGTCTGTTTGCACATGTTCCACCCCCATTGTATTTGCTGCTACTACACTTCCCTCTCCTATTTGCGCAACTCTTGTTCCTTTCAGAGTTGTTCCCTCAGCTCATGAAACTCCTTCTCTGCTTCTTCCATTCTCTTCTTATCCCTCTTCCTTCTCGCGATTCACTTGTTGTGCTACTACCTCTTTGCCTCTATAGCCATAGCTACTTTCTCTACAAGTGGATCTACTTAAAACTTGTAGCTTTTCTCATCCTCCATGTGATAGACAATCTTCTTCTTACCTTTGTTGCACACTCATATGCTTGCCTTTGCTGCCACTACTGCTACTGTTGTTGCTAGTGCTCTTCGTGATACTGCTTCATGTTGCTTCAATAACCACTCCACAACAAAGTCGACCGGGTCATTGGGTATGGAGAAACTGTAGTAATATCTCCATGGGTCCTCCTCGGCCCAATGACATGCCCCGTGGATCTAGTTGAACTGAACTCTCGTGCAGTGATCTTTCACAATGCAATGTGGGTCATACAGATTGTATCTTCGGAGGTCGAATTGGTACTTCTTCATCTGTTCTACTTTAACATTTGGTTGCTTGATACTCTGGATCTAATATAACCCAATCCGCAATGGAAGAGCAGGCCAAGGTGCCTTCTTCTTCTGATGTAGTCTAACTGTCAATCATGCCGAGATGTGATATGCTACTTCTTGCATGACAAGTACGTCCAAGGCAAACTTTAGAAGAACATGCAGAGGCTTCTCCACACCGAACATTTAGATGAAAGTGCCGGACGTTGAGGCATACCAATCTGCAATGCCTATCAATGCCTCCATTGATTCCTTTGACATGCAGGGTGGATCCTATTCGAATATCATCTTGTACACTGGGGTGAAAAAATGATCGAACAACCATGTGATTACTATTTTGAAGCTGCATTCAGACAACAACTTGAAATACGTGTTCACAATAGTCTCTACTGGTGACCATGCCCACTCCAAACCTAAGAAATCCTGTTGGGCACAGACTGCATCTAAGATGTAGGTGGACATGTAAATCTCTGCATGCATACCTCCGGGTGACTATCGAACCTTCATTACTTGTTCCTTCAGCTGATGAGCTAGTATGCCGGACCGGTTACATGATTTTCCTTCTCTAGCCAATTGGTCCAGTGCAACCACCCAACTCTATGTGAAGGTTTCTGTGTTTGCTTGGCCATACAATTGACATGCAAATATGACCAAGTATTGGTATACCTTCCTCAATATCTTTAGTTGGGTGTCAACTTGAATCGAGGTGGCTCTTTTAACCAATTCTTCAGAATGTCTCAGGAGTTAGCTTTGATGTTGGGTAAGCTGAATGGAGCCTTCATGACAGTCACGGGCTCTGACATCTAATACATCTCATCATAATCTCGTGCCCAGAAGGTCGCAAGCTTCGTCCCACTGACACTGATCAAGGTTATCGTCTCGGGATCAATGTGAGAGATGATTTAGTGTATCATGTCCTCACATGAGAGCGTGAGATACCTACATTCAATCCCGTACAAGCCAGACTTGTGGATGTTCACATACACCTGACGGTCTACAAGGTCTTCCCCAAAAGTGCCTGCAAATGTTTCATTGACCTCTTGCCACTTCAGTTTAATGTCCTTGTCTAGATACAACTTTGTATCTTCGTAGATCGGAAGACTAGAGGGCACTCACTCAACTGCTACTCTAGCTGCATTTCCATCAGTGCCTTGTGATGTTGTTCTCTTGGAAGCCATTGAGATGGATGAACACCTGAAATATCTGGAGACAAGCAACATTCATGTAAGAAATCTGTTAGCGAAAAATAAAGCAAATTCAAGGAATGACACAACACATACTTGGGTAACTAATGGGAAAGGTTGTGGAGTTTCTTCTGGGAGGCTTGGTGACTGGTTGCCAAAACTACGCAAAAGGCAGTCTGGGATGTCTAGGAGGCAAGACTGGTTGCTGGACTTGCGCAATGCACAATCCAGACTGGTTGCTGGTTGCTGGGATTACGCAATGCGCAATTCTAGCTGGGAGTGATTGCAGGCTCATGGACTGCATTGCACAATTTTTTGGGCCAAGTGTCACTTTCCCTCAGAAATATGCAAAACAGTCCTGGAGGATAGTGCTAAATAGAAATGCGCATTTATGGAGAGGAAGACAGAGCCTTCATTCCCCAGATTGTGCAATGATGTCTCAGTGAAGGCAGAGTCTGGGCCGAGGTTGGCTTGACTCGCCAATGGGAAAATGAAAGCAAATAAAACAGTGAATGCATGATGACAGTAAGTAAAAGAAGAAGTGATTGACAGTGCATGAAAACATGAATGAATGATTCAACAAACAAATCAACATGCATGTGGGTGAAGCGATTCACCGATTCAGCAAACGTTCATGTAAAACAATTTCATGCATGCGACAACATTGAAATAGAAATGAAAACTGAAACAGAGCTAGGAAAAGCTAGTATACATGTAAGAGACAACAAGCATTCAAATAAATCAAGCAAACAACAATCACACAAGCGAATACAAAAAAAGTGACAAAAATGCTGAAAAAGACAAGTTGAGGCCACTTACTCGTGAATCACTGAGCCGGATGTGTCAAAGAGTCCTGGATGTACTGTGGGATGTCAGAGCTCCAAGATTGATGTGAAAGAATGAGCTTTTATGCGTTGAATAAATAATTTTTGGCTCATGACGCACATGCCACAAATCTAGGAAAAAACAACACTTGGAGGAAAGTTTCTAAAACAACTTTGCATGTAACCTCCAATTGCTAAAAATATCACCCTGAATCATGGGATGCCTTTTACATGTTGCCTTTTTATATTCCAGAAAAAGAAATCTATGCATGTAAGTCAAGTTTCCTTGGTCCTCGATGGAACTGGTCAACTGAACTGCTTATGCATGAAGCTGCTCAACTTCTTGAGAAAAATGCGCATTTCTGGCTGGGAGTTGGTGTTGTAGCTCTGATACCACTTGTTGTAGATCTAAACCGGAAATATTATGATAATAGAAATAACCCAGGAATAACAAGATAGAAATAGATAGAAATGCTTCTTTATTATCAAACCCTTAAGGTAGGGCAACACCATACATTCACTCCTTAAGGAAGGAGAACACTCCACAAGCCATATGCCTATTCATACAAGAATACTTCTCTTCATATCTCTCCATGTGGAGTCTCTAGCCTCTATATAGGCCTCATACATACAATACCATGCATCAATACCATGGTTTACTCATACTATCAACTAATACCATGGGCCCATTACATTATTATTAACTACTTGTGGTCCTTTACATGACATGGGTTAACCACCTTATTTATTACTATGGCCCATCCCATTATTATATTATTACCTTGGGTACCTCCCTCGGTACCCCATATTACCCCCCTAGGTACATAACATAGGCAAGCCTTCACCCGGAAAACGTGCACGACCCGGGCACCGGGCAAGGCACACAAAACGTAATTTGGTGGTTGATGGGCATGCACATAACGGGTGGGCGACACGAGGGCGACCCGCGCCCGAGAGGCGGACGCCCTGAACAAAGACATCAATGATGGACGGAGGACCGGGTTAGCAAACGGGCGAAGTCTGAACGATGGACAGAGGACCGGTTGACAAACGGGCGAGTCTGAATGATGGACGAAGGACCGGTTGGCAAACGGGCGAGTCTGAACGATGGACGGAGGACCGGGTGCAAGCGGGCGAAGTCTGAACGATGGACAGAGGACCGGTTGACAAACGGGCGAGTCTGAACGATGGACAAAGGACCGGTTGGCAAACGGGCGAGTCTGAACGATGGACGGAGGACCGAGTGCAAGTGGGCGAAGTCCGAATGGGCGGAGGGCTGCACGAAGGTGCGCCCACCCACCCGGGCAAACGACAAACGAAACACATAACCGGTGGGGCGAAGGCAACACACGGGCAGCAGGGCGGGTTGTGCACACACATAGGATTGTCGTTGGAAGAACAGTGGCGGGTCCGAACGAAGGGCGAGGGTGGCACGAATGTGCGCCCACCCACCCGAACGAACAACGTGCAAAGGCACACACACGGGACACGACGGGCAGTGGCGAGTCCGAACGAAGGGCGAGGGCGACACGAAGGTGCGCCTGCCCACCCAAACGAACAAAGTGCAAAGGCACACACACGGGACACGACGAGCAGCGGCGGGTCCGAATGAACGGCGAGGCCGACACGAAGGTGCGCCCGCCCGCCCGAACGAACATCGTGCGAAGGCACGGGTTGACATACACGGAGCGCAGGGCAACCGAGGGGCAACATCAACAAGCGAACGACGCAACACGAGATGGGGCGGTTGGCAGTGGGATGGCGCACATGGTTTGGACGAGCACGCGAAAAGGGAGCAGGCTTATACCCACTTTGGCGTGGGCGGCCTTGTGCAACAAGGGCCGACCCGCCGAAAGTGGAGAACGCGACTGTTCGGCAATAAACAAGTCGGCTTCATGATTTATTGGGCGATTGTTTATGAAATTGGGGGTCGGCTTGGCAGACCGACACCCCTCCCCAAATCGGCGGTGGGGCCTAAAGGCAACGCACTTTGCCATTTGGAAACCATTCGAATTCGGTCAAGTCATTCGATCAAGGTCTCTAAGCGAATGGTCAAGCTTGAACGCAAAAGTGCGAAGCACGTAAAAGACAGGTTCGAAGTATAGAGGCGGAGCAGGGGTCGGTTAAAACGCGGTTGAGTACTGCGGGTCGGTTGTCGGTCTTGACAAACCGAAGGTGTAGGCGAAGCGCACTTGACTGTGATACAGTTGTGGTACATTGCCGGTCTTGGCAAGGGTGCACATGATGCGCACAAGTCTGTAAGGAAACGACGAATGTAAGTTGGCCGCGGGCTTGTTATAAACTTGAATTGGCCGCAGGCCTATCTCGAAGTATTTGGCCGTGGACCTGGTATAACTTGGATTGGTCGTAGACCTGTTATAAGTCCGAGTTGGCCGCGGGCCTGTTGTAATTGTGAATTGGCCGTAGACCTGTTATAATCCGAATTGGCCGTGGGTCTGTTGAAGTTTGGATTGGCTACGGACCTGTTGTAAAATGTGTTTGCCGCAGGCACACATATTGTAAAACGAATTCGTCAAGTTAATGATAAAGTCGAGGGCGCACTTGGTTGGGAGTTGCCCCTCCCGTAACTCTGTGTTTATGTTCTTGGTGAACATTGCATGTTTATGTTACGGGTTTTTATGTTAAGTAAATTATAATTGAACGAAGAATAATTGGAGAATTATAATTGTTATTCGGTTATATGTTTGTTGTTCATATGGTTTTAAGTTTACACTAATTCGGTGAGTGAAATAAAGTGTTGGAAGACGAAGGCGTAGTCCACGTACGCTCAAACCAAGCGTAAGGTGGTGCCGCACCCGCCCAATAAACGAAAAAAAATATTGGGGGCGTGACAGATGGTATCAGAGCTCGGTTGGAGCTGGTGAACAGATCGTTCGTGCCGGTTGACAGGTGTGGGAACATCGGTTGGAAGCTGGTCGAACAAGTTTTTCGTGGAAGCTTGGACATCCAAGCAAAAATTGAAGGTGAATCTGCCTGGTCTGGGGTAGATATCCGCAGAATTATGAAGCAGTTTGACAACGGCAAGAAGATGGTCGACAGTGACCATAGCGCAGTCAAAACGCTTGGGTACGAAGCATTGGAGGACATGGGTGAATGGAAATCTAGCTGGGTTACGATGCAGACCGAAATTGCAAAGATTCGGGAAAGCTGTTTGGAACTTAGAAAGGAGCTGAACGAACTCAGGGACCAATGCGAAATTACTACTAAGCTCGACAAGGTTGACAAGGAGATCCACTTGAATAGGCTAGATCTTCAAGAGATCTTCGATAAGAGGGCTCGGTTAAGAGAAGAAAGGTCTAAGGTGGAAGCAGAGGTCAAGCAGGTTGAGGAAGAGATAAGAAGAAGACTCCTTGGCAAGAGGGTAGTCATAGTTGGGCAAGGAGAGCTCGACTATATCAACAAGTTGGGAGGCCAACCCCGTGAACATCCTATGGAAATTCGGAAAGATGACTCCAAGAGCTTGGTTGATGAAGCATTTGGAAAAAAATCTGAACAGAACACGGCAAGAGGGAAGCTTGGGACGAAACAAGCCGATCCAGGACCGAGTTCTTCGAACAAGCAGGATGAAGTTGAGCACCTCAAAAAGAAAGAAACTTTGAAGTGCTGGCTTTGTGAGGGACCTCACATGGCTAAAGTATGTCCCTCTAAAGCGAAGGGACCAACTGTGGGGCAGGAATCGGTCATTCAATAACTTACAGACAACATCTTGGATTTGTCAAGAAGGCTAAAGTTGGTGGAGGGCAATGACGAAGGAAATACATGTATGAGACCGAACATCCGGGAGGAAGATCGGGAGGTACACCGGCAACGGATAGAGGGTGAAGATCCAGACAAATGGGTCGAATTAATGGACGAAGGAGAGCCGCCTGGCTCACCTCCATTGAGAACCTCTTAGTGGATACAGGAGGCAGGGCTCATTGTTGGCTGCTCAAGGCAGTGAGCCCGCAAGATGATTGGGCAGGCATGATGATCCCATGTGTAGCAGAAAATTGGGGGTTCCCATGAACCTGGGCAGGGGATCATAAAACTAAGTGTGGACACGTAAATGTGTGACACTTGATCAAATGGCACATACAGTTCGGTGGCTAAATGGAGATCATCGCAGATGAGGCTACATGATTGGCTGCTGACGGAATTCGGTGGGGGACCGCCGGACGGAATGTTGTCGGGACGACAACGTCTTAGGGTGAGGGAGGATGTTATGCCCTAAGGAATCGGGCGCTCCGCACGGCAGGCGGGCGACCCACACGATGGGCAGGCAAGCCTTCACCCGGAAAACGTGCACGACCCGGGCACCGGGCAAGGCACACAAAACGTAAGTTGGTGGTTGATGGGCACGCACATAACGGGTGGGCGACACGAGGGCGACCCGCGCCCGAGAGGCGGACGCCCTGAACGAAGACATCAACGATGGACGGAGGACCGGGTTAGCAAACGGGCGAAGTCTGAACGATGGATAGAGGACCGGTTGACAAACGGGCGAGTCTGAATGATCGACGAAGGACCGGTTGGAAAACGGGCGAGTCTGAATGATGGACGGAGGACCGGGTGCAAGCGGGCGAAGTCTGAATGGGCGGAGGGCTGCAAGAAGGTGCGCCCACCCACCCGGGCAAACGACAAACGAAACACATAACCGGTGGGGCGAAGGAAACACACGGGCAGCAGGGCGGGTTGTGCACACACATAGGATTGTCGTTGGAAGAACAGCGGCGGGTCCGAACGAAGGGCGAGGGCGGCACGAAGGTGCGCCCGCCTGCCCGAACGAACAACGTGCAAAGGCACACACACGGGACACGACGGGCAGCGGCGGGTCCGAAAGAAGGGCGAGGGCGGCACGAAGGTGCGCCCGCCCGCCCGAACGAACAAAGTGCAAAGGCACACACACGGGACACGACGAGCAACGGCGGGTCCGAACGAAGGGCGAGGCCGACACGAAGGTGCACCCGCCCGCTCGAACGAACATTGTGCGAAGGCACGGGTTGACATAGACGGAGCGCAGGGCAACCGATGGGCGACATCAACAAGCGAACGGCGCAACACGAGATGGGGCGGTTGGCAGTGGGATGGCGCACATGGGTTGGACGAGCACGCGAAAAGGGAGCAGGCTTATACCCACTTTGGCGTGGGCGGCCTTGTGCAACAAGGGCCAACCCGTCGAAAGTGGAGAACGCGACTGTTCGGAAATAAACAAGTCGGCTTTATGATTTATTGGGCGATTGTTTATGAAATTGGGGGTCGGCTTGGCAGACCGACACCCCTCCCCAAATCGGCGGTGGGGCTTATAAAGGCAGTTCACTTTGCCATTTGGAAACCATTCGAATTCGGTCAAGTCATTCGATCAAGGTCTCTAAGCGAACGGTCAAGCTTGAACGCAGAAGTGTGAAGCATGTAAAAGACAGGTTCGAAGTATAGAGGCGGAGCAGGGGTCGGTTAAAACGCGGTTGAGTACTACGGGTCGGTTGTCGGTCTTGACAAACTGGAGGTGCAGGCGAAGCGCACTTGACTGTTATACAGTTGTGGTACATTGCTGGTCTTGGCAAGGGCGCACATGATGCGCACAAGTCTGTAAGGAAACGACGAATGTAAGTTGGCCGCGGGCCTGTTATAAACTTGAATTGGCCGCAGGCCTGTCTCGAAGTATTTGGCCGTGGACCTGGTATAACTTGGATTGGTCGTAGACCTGTTATAAGTCCGAGTTGGCTGCGGGCCTGTTGTAATTGTGAATTGGCCGTAGACCTGTTATAATCCGAATTGGCCGTGGGTCTGTTGAAGTTTGGATTGGCTACGGACCTGTTGTAAAATGTGTTTGCCGCAGGCACACATATTGTAAAACGAATTTGTCAAGTTAATGATAAAGTCGAGGGCGCACTTGGTTGGGAGTTGCCCCTCCCGTAACTCTTTGTTTATGTTCTTGGTGTTACATTGCATGTTTATGTTACGGGTTTTTATGTTAAGTAAATTATAATTGAACGAAGAATAATTGGAGAATTATAATTGTTGTTCGGTTATATGTTTGCTGTTCATATGGTTTTAAGTTTACACTAATTCGGTGAGTGAAATAAAGTGTTGGAAGACGAAGGCGTAGTCCACGTACGCTCAAACCAAGCGTAAGGTGGTGCCGCGCCCGCCCAATAAACGAAAAAAAATATTGGGGGCGTGACACCTTGCCATAAGTAAGATGAATGCACCCATTTTTACTTTATGGTTCATTATCATTGATACACATGATTATTTTAAGGTTTTCACCTCACACCTTTCCCTTCACAGGTATGCTTCCACTGGGGTTCGGGAGTCTGGCAGCTTCTCAACACTGATATCCTTGGCTTCACAGGTGCTCTTTACTGACTTACTTGCAGCCTTACGACGGGTTAAAGAATTATAGAATATTTCCATCTTTAATTAGCACAAATCTAAATTTCACATGTACACAAATGTTCATATATCAGGCGCAACCTTTAATCATTTAAATATGGTATTCAGTGAAATTAAGTATAACAAAGATCGCATTGATGGAACACTCAGGGTGGTTTCAAAATAAATTAATTTATTTTTGGTATTGATGGAATGAATGGTTTTTTAACTGCATATTTGGATTCAGCACCCTGAAAAACCCCTGGGACGCTTTGATTGTGCAGAAACTAGCTATCAAACTTGCGATTCCAAGAAATTGCTGCCGGATTTTGACCGAAAAAAGCCACCGGAAAGGCTTTCAAAAAGTCTCATTATAGACTACTGCAATTACATATATGTTGTGTTGTGCTGAGATTCTAGTTATAGATTAATTTTTTTTTTGGGATATTAATTTTTTTCACTGTTGTTTATGTGGTATTCTAGATTTCGCCGATAATATAATGATTTTGATTTATTTTTGTTATGATAAATTAATTTGATTTTTTTATTGGCTAAATCAATTTATTTTTTTTGGATAGGAAAAGTTAAATATAATTTATTTATTTTTAATATCCATTTATTTAACAATTCACAATTTCCATCAAATAATAGATTTTTTTTTAATAAGATCAAATATTTTTTCAATAAAATCACAAATTTTAATATAGGAAATTATTAATTTTCATTTTGAAATATAATTTAGTATTTTAGTATTTTTAGCATTTTAACATAATAATAAAGT
Organism: Pinus taeda; assembly: GCA_000404065.3. Taxonomy (NCBI): domain Eukaryota; kingdom Viridiplantae; phylum Streptophyta; class Pinopsida; order Pinales; family Pinaceae; genus Pinus; species Pinus taeda. Next base: position 8,313 of record APFE030739045.1, on the reverse strand, counting down.
TGTACTTTGGGAGAACATATTAAGAAAGTAGAAATTTCTAATTGTATATTTTTAAAATGGGTGAACATGCCCCATATATATATAACATTCAAAGTATCTTTATCAAATAATACAGTAAATTTGAATTTAACACTCATTTGAACGACATAATTATTAATATTATTTTAAATATTATTAATTTTCATGCAATCAATCTTATAACAAAAATCTTATATTTACAAATAAATAAATAATAAAGTTGCATATGAGAAAACATATAAGCATATAGATTTGTGATAAATTTTAATTCTTCATTGATGAAGAACATGAAATAATATGGACTTTGATTCAATGACTTCAATCAAGTATTAAATAATATGGGCTTGATTCAATGACTTCAATCAAGTATTAAATAATATGCATAAGAAAAAAAGATTTTCATTATTTTTACACAATCTACCATACAAAAGAAAAAACATCTTAAATTAAAACCTAACTATCCAAAAATATGTAATAAATAGTTTGTTAATATTTTTCAAAAATCAATAATTAAATTAAATCTACTAGCTATACAACCTTGTATTTTAAAATAAAAATCAACCTTAAACAAACTGAAAAAACTTTTGATTCTTATATTAACTCAAAAAGAGAAAAATAAAAAGTTTATGAAAAAACAGAAAATAAAAAGCATAAATAACAGTGTCCATAGAAAAAATGCAGTGCAAAGGTCGAAGAATATTAATTTCAACCTATTTAAGAATATTAAAATGAATTAATTACTTCTTCATCATTTTTCTTTACGATTTGACGTCGAATTCCAGGCCTAATGCATACTTAAAAAGTTAAACCAACGCTTTGTGATTCATATTGAAAACTTACATTATTTATTATCCTTTATGGCATACGTGTACCATCCATAAATGTACCATCAATGTTAAAAAGGAAAGTACATATTTGAAATGTCATAAAATTGGCTGCGGCTTTACAGAATCAAAGTTGTGTGTAAATGTTCCTATCTTGCTTTGTTTCTTAATCAATTTTTTTTCGAAATTTATTAAAATTATAGAAACACATTAAAAGTTTAAAACATTGTCAAAATTATTAAGGAATTTAGGCTTCTGTGATCCATAACATTGTTTAGAGAAATTTTCGGCGAAATCACATAGATACTCTTTTGTCGACGCGTTTCGAACCAACCAGTGTGGTTCATCGTCAGGACAAGTTGCAGAACCAATCCAGCATAGCTTGTTAAATAGTATGTGCAGAGACTCCAACGGCTATATTTCCAACGGCTAATTTTGACCTAATGACCCGAGTCAAACCAAAATATGAGATTTAATTAATCGCCAACTAAAGAATTCCATAAAAGGATTTAAAAGAACTCGAGAGACTTCACCGCTGTCGTCGTATCGTACCGGCGAGAAGTCACGTAGTGTAATGATGAAATACGGTCTGAGTAGCCTGACAATCGATATTACTTTCTCAGTGGTCACACTTGTGCCGTTCCGGCAACCGTCTCCATCGCCGTCTCCCACCGTTTGCTGACTTCCAACCGCCACGGTTTTGACCCGTCAATATAAGCATAATGGAGCATCCTGTTGCCATGGTTCTACCCGGAAAGGAATTTGACTGGAAAATTTAGTTCTACGCAAATAAATATTAAAAACAAGTCACTAAGCCAATGAACAAATGGCTTAGTGTATGGCCTTATTACTATACATGCCTAGACACCATGATTGGTTTTCCGGCGATTCCATAGCGCTCCGGCAGGCTCCACCACTGCTCCCGCTTTGACATGCACAGCCGTTTCAACTTAGCGGCTTTAATGTACTTAATGCAAACACCCACTAGCATTCAATGAAACCTTCGCTCTCAAGATTTCAAACTCGCCCCGAGCAAAATTTTGAAAAACCTTTTCTTATACTATATTGTTTTATTTAAACTTCAAAAAAACTACATAAATAACACACCATGTCCATGGAATATATACATTAAAAGAAAAACGAATAATAATAGAATTAATAATAATAATGTTGTAAATTCGGAAATTAATAAAGAATTGAAACAAAAAAAGAAACGATACGCACTTTCCATTTACAACATATGCACTACGCATTTCGTTCAACGTTCCTTTATTCCGTAGCGTATAGTAAAAGGTGATGCATGTAACTGGTGAACTAATTGGTATGGATGTTGTGACACATAATGAGGTATGCCATGTATGGGAGGCCATGTATCCACTACCACGTGCCCATCACATGTCACGCTATGTGCTATATACATTAACACTTGTCTTTCATCGTTCATTGTCCATTTACCCAAAGCATTTGGATGGACAGGTGTAGATAACAGAATTTCTGTGCTACCAAATTCCCTGTGTGTTTTATTACCAAATCTGTGCTACGGTTTATGAGATTTAATTAATCGCCAACTAAAGAATTCCATAAAAGGATTTAAAAGAACTCGAGAGACTACGGTCTGAGTAGCCTGACAATCGATATTACTTTCTCGGAATTCCAGGCCTAATGTATCCATTACATATGGGAGCCCATGTATCCACTACCACGTGCCCATCACATGTCACGCTATGTGATATATACATTAACACTTGTCTTTCATCGTGCATTTACCCAAAGTATTTGGATGTAGAGGTGTAGATAACAGAATTTCTGTGCTACCAAATTCCCGGTGTGTTTTATTTCCATCAGCATTTTTCGAGCAGAGCTTTTACCTTCATTAAAGAATTTGGTTTTGTCTGTTCAACTTTTTAGCAGTTACAGGTTCTATCCACGCTCATTACTTCGGTTTTGTTTGTGTTTAACTTTTTAGCAGTTACAGGTTCTTGTACTGACAAAGCGATTTTGTTGCAGAACTGTTTCACAAGTTGTTTCGACCAGACCTTTTAGTTGCAAGTCTCTTCTGAAATTTCTTGATTGGGGATTCCGAACTGTTCTCCCCTTTCTTTTTCCACCCTTGGCACCTGCTCATCAACCTGATTCCCACGTGGTAATATGTTTTGGAAACCTTACTTTCATCATTATTATTGTTCATGTCTAAATGGTTTGTTGATTGAGGTTATAGTACATGCCTAAATGTGGTTTGTTAATTGAGGTTCTTATTGTGTTTTCCTTTACAGGGATGCATGGGATATGGCCGCCGAAATTTGTCTTTCTCAGCTTCCAACTTTGCTTAGTGATTCAAATGTGGAGTTTCAGGTAAGTTCTCGCCATGCTTAATTGTATATACAATCTAAATTTTCACTTATACCAAACATGATATCCCCCATCTTAGATGGTGCAAACCAACATCCTCTCCCAGTCATGATATTCCTATTTTGTTTGCACTTGTGTTCATAGTTATTTTGTGAACATGTCTCTCCTTATTATAGTAGCAACAAAAGACTTTCTTCCTTCAAGATTCTCTGGACTGTGAATTTCCTCCTTTTAAATTACATTGTTCAAATTTCCTTTCTTCTTGTTGTTTTGAATTTATAAATGTGCTGCTCTTTTTGAAGGAGCATAGCACCAAGATCTTCAAGTGAAACCGTGCAAGTCTTCTTTGATGGTTCAAACACCTCAATCAACCAATCACTTTTTCAAGTCTGCTGTCAGAGCGCCCAATTCCTTCAGTTCGACAGTATCAACAACAAGAAGTTGGTTGCAAAGTCTTCCATGTGGGTTATATAATCAACATGGGTTATATAATCAACAAGTCTCATTATCAATATGTTTCAATGCCTACAATTGTTTACAATTGTTTGCAGAAGTAGATTCAATAATCAAAGCCTACAATTGTATCAATAAGTTTCAAAGCCTACAATTGTTTGCAGAAGTAGATAAATTAATCGAAACCTACAATTGTTTGCAGAAGTAGATAAAATAAGATAATTTGTTTGATAAATTAATCGAAGCCTACAATTGTTTGCAGAAGTAGATAAAATAAGACAATAATCGAAGCCTACAATACAATTGTTTGCAGAAGTAGATAAAATAAGACAATAATCGAAGCCTACAATGGTTTGCAGAAGTAGATAAAATAAGATAATTTCGTTAACGTGCAAAAGTCCAACAAAGGACCACAATGTTGGTCGAAGTCCAATAATGGACAACAATGTTGGTCAACGAGATTAAAAAAAAACTTTTAAATATAGTGGGAATGCAAACATCTCTTAACACAATTTGCCTATAGGACACTCGATTTATTTGAGGTCTTAAATGGATACTATATTATGATTCATATAGGAATAATATGATGATTTACAGTAGAGTAGAGTCGAAGTTATAGTGTGCATCGTCATCACATTCTTCAAAGATACCAAAAGCAATGTTCGTAGGACCACACCTCCTTGCCCTTTATGATCCTCCACAACCTTTGCTTCACTAAAACGTTCTTTATGCAAAATCTCCATTACTGAAACATTCTTTATGCAAAATGTCAAAATGTCCAAATGGAATAGCTGCCAGCATACTAGGGAGTTTTTGGTTTCTTTGAAGAATACCAACGCAACATGAAATTCACATAAAATCTACAAAACATTGCTTTCTTTGAACAATACCCACGCAACATGAATCTACAAAACTTTATAAAAATAGAACTACCACTACTCTAACATCCATAACATCCATTATCAATGATAATTTTCATGAATCGATCATGGCTTTGATAATTTAGGACTAACAAAACTAACGTGGCCCTGAATCAGGGTATCTCTAGGATCAAAATAGATTGTTGGAAAAAGGAGGAATGTTTAATATATGAAGGTTTGTTTGTTGCTGCATAACTGCACACCTTTCAGGGAAAGGGCTTGTCACATGGGCTTATCACATGTTTCACAATAGGACAATAACACCCAACCTTTTACTCTATTACTAGTGTATGCTGCAAGATACACAACCAACCTCTTCAATAGGGTATGGATGTCCCTATGATTATCATAAATCATAACAATTCTAGTTTCATACCCAAATCATAAGTCATAAAAAACAGTAGTTATATTCATTTATTAGAATTATATTCATTGTGATATTTTCTTCAATAATTTCTAGAACTAAAATATATTTCTATATTTTAATCATTTGAAAGAAATACTAAATTCCTTATGTATTTAATACCAAAAGAGTATAGATGTAAAAGATATTGAATATAATTTTTTTTTAAAGATAGGATAAGAAATTTTATAATCATAAAGACATTTTTAAAACACCATTCACAGTGAATCTAATTCTATTGTTCACATTTGCATAGAATTAATAACAAATATTTATGGAAATAAGACTCAAATTACTTCATAGTTTAGTTACATGACTACCACTTTGCTAGAATGGACTAAGACGTGGAAGAAATTTGGCCTTCACAAATGTTGTTGATAGTACTTGTACTATCCAACAAATGTGTTAGATTTGATTGGAATTTGGGAATGGAAGTAGAGCCCAATAAAGTGTCTCTAATGTTTTTGCAATGTGCTTAGAGTTCCCAGCATAGTAGGTCGTCCTCGAGGAGATTCATTTGTGCAAAGCAAGCCCACATTTATCAGTGAATTGAGACAATTGAGATCCTTATCTTCTTCAATGCATCTAATAGTCCTCCTCAATATGGTAAGGGGATTGAAAAAATATCCGAATGTGCATAATATAGATGTGTCATCATGGCGACTTTTATTTCTTTATATATATTCAAAATCTTAGTCTATTATTATCTTTTCTTCGTTATTTGTTATTTTATTTATTTATGTATTATTAGTATTTCATTTATTATTATTGATATTATTAATATAGGGCATTACATACTTCCCCTCTTTAAGAAACTTCATCCCAAAGTTAATATATTCATTTATTATTTGATTTATTTATTACCCCATGTTTGCCTAACACCCTCTGATGAACTACTATACCAACAAGAATCGAAAGTTACTTTACAACATGGGGAAAACCAGAGGAATCTAAAGTCTCTTTCCCAACTTTAGGAATTAGGAATACGACCTCTTTAGTTTATATCATGGTACCAAGACTCACATAGGGGCTTAGACCTCATTTGCCCCAAGGCAGGCATTCAGTCTAGTTCTGAATGATGCTCGACATATCACAACGTTGGCCCAAATCCCTCTAGAACCAACTAAAGTACATAGCCTCAGGAATCAAAGTCCTTACACCACTTGTGTACTTTGGCATCCCAATCCAATTCTGGGCACTCGGCCTCCTCAAGATGGTCCCATAGCTCCTCAAGAGCTATACATCAAGAGTTATACAAGAAAACAAATTGGCATATGTTGTGTTGATTTATTTTTTCCCAAACCCATATGGTTTACACATTCTCCCTCATAGGTATGGGCTCCCACAAGATCATCAAATAAATCTTCCCTATCGGTTCATTTGTGGAATTCATGTGAATCACCACATCTCAACATGTAGCCAATGTATTCATTATAACATCATAATAAAATAATTCACATGCCAACCCTTGTATGCCATGACAAAAATATAAAATCATTGTTATCAAAACATTCTGAATAGTAAAAACTTCATGCTCATGCATGTCGTAATATATGAATTCTTTAACCACACGCTTCACATCTTCAAATACCATCATAATAAGTGGAAGCACATGTTAATATATCCTCATATCATATCATCATAATTATGAGAATCATACTTATCAAATAGAGATCAATGATATGCTATAACATTCTTATCATGACTCATGAGGAAAACCAATCTCATTTTCTTATATAAAAAATGAATACTAATGATGAAATACACGTATTCAACATCCCTTTATGATCTAGGTTATCTATTAATACTATTAGTTTCATGTTTTCATCAAGCTTATAATGTATTTTTCAATAGTCTTTTCTTATTCCTTCAAGTAGAAAGTTGAGAATTTAACAATAGGTCAAGTCATTTAAGTACATCGTTAAATTTCAAGTCAGTCTCATCATCTTCAACCTAAATTTCTAGTCATGTTTTCTTCCCTCCCCAAGGATATTTAGTGAATTCATCATTAAGATGTTATTGGTTGTACAATCATTCCTTAAATAATCAATATCAAAATTAAAAATTCATGATCCTTCTCAAGGTCTCCTTATAAAACATGGAAAATTTTAAGGGCTAATATTCATAGGTGGGCTAATTTTCATAATTTTTCAAAAAACATTATTCGTCAAATTTCCATTTTCTCTAAAATTTATTTGCTCCCATTTTATAATATACAATTATTTTACCTTAAAAGTCGCTAAATTTTTATAAGAGAATGATACGAAATCATTAGAAATGTGAATATTTTTAGAAAAATATATCCAAACATTTTACACTTTGCATGTTAGGGACTAGTAAGATCTGCCAAGGTTTCTAAACATTAATAAAAAATTGCTTAAAATTTTCCTTGTTATAAAATTTCTTTCAACATTCATTCTTATGCTTCAATTGTTATCTTTAACCATTTAAGCCTTTGAACATTTTCCCATTTTATCACTTGTCATCCCTAACTAATTACAAGTTTTCATAACCCCCTATCTTGTCATTTTAAAATACTATGACATTCACCAATCACTAGTCTATATCTTTAATAGACATTTCTCTTTGAGAAATATCTCAAATTTATGTTTTATCTTCTTCATTCCCAGTATAAAGGAACATATCTCAAATTTATGTTTTATCTTCTTCATTCCCAGTATAAAGGAACTCATAGGTGTATCACTACTTAATCTAATGTCACTATACTTCCTAAGTAGTACCTTAAATTAACCTTCATCATTATGATGATCATTTAGCTACATTAGTTGATTGAAATTATTCTCTTCTTGATAAAAATTGTGCTTATTTAGACCTTATAGTGATCTTATTGGGTGCTCCATTTTTGGAAAATTTTGAGTAGGATTTGATCGGAAAATGGTTGTGCGGGAGATCACTGGAAAAAGGAAAATGAATGGTTGAAAACTACTTAAATTAACCTTCATCATTATGATGATCATTTAGCTACATTAGTTGATTGAAATTATTCTCTTCTTAATAAAAATTGTGCTTATTTAGACCTTATAGTGATCTTATTGGGTGCTCCATTTTTGGAAAATTTTGAGAAGGTTTTGATCGGAAAATGGTTGTGCGGGAGATCACTGGAAAAAGGAAAATGAATGGTTGAAAAAACCAAATGCTGAGAATCATGGGAAAGAGGCACACAAGATAAATGAAAAGGTATTTACAATGAAATATGAAGAGGCCTCCAAAGAAGGATAAGATCATAAGAGAAATGAAAAGGAAACTATTATCGGATTTTCAGAGGCTGCCAAAGAAGGATGGACACACTAGAGTTTGAGGGAATCGAAGGTGATCAAGAACAAAT